>CAJVPI010001687.1:0-10524 GCA_910592345.1 Paraglomus brasilianum
TGTTTCTATCGTTAGTTTCAAATTTTATTTGAAGTATTTGACCGATAAAGCGTCATCAAATTCTCTATGCTAACGGTATTGAGCACCAATCAGATTTCGAGTACGGTTGCTGATTATTCTAGAATCGATTTACAAATTTGGAAATCTCCCTGACTGTATTAACTGGATATGAAATTGATCGTATTTGTAGTACAATTATTATTAACAACGCGTATTTCCTTATGTATTACAAAAAAAACAAAATTTTTATTGACCACCATTTTTTTCTTAACACACTGTATGTGAGAGATTCGGTTGCACAAACTTGATTATTGATAATGCATATCGATATGGCATTAAAAAATAGTCTGATTAATGTGATCTTTCAATAGCTTCTCTAAATCATTGTTTTTATCAGTCGCATTTGTTGTAAAAGCGTTTCCAACAACTTCCATAAATCCAACCTCGATTTTGACTCCGTGTATTTTCAAATATAAAACGCCATCATGTTTATCGCCGATTCGTCCACGTTCACCCTCTTGTTTTAAAGAGTTGCATTGCCGTTTACGCGTCTTGTTCTCAATCTCCCCACTTATCAAACGTTAAGGACAAAAGACTAGTTGAATTAACATCAAAGACAACTTTCAGCAGAAATACCTACGTCTCGAGCCATGCCACCTCTTCTACGTCGTAAAATATTGATGCCAACAGCGGGTTAACAATCTCATCTCAATACCGATATTCACTCGCATCACTATCATGTAAAACACTACATTTGCGAAGCAATTGCAAAGCCCTAATGTAAGAAAAACGGCCATATCAGCAACTGCTTAAAATAACGTAGAAGCGACCGATAACAAGAATTTACATTCGTGTGCAAAATTCTTGACACCAAAGAAGTTCATAATCTCGTTTATGCTGATAACTGTCAAACATCGGCTTTGCAAAACTTGTCACGAGTACGTCAAAGTCCATATGAAATGTATATTCGTCAAGGCTTCTTTCTATAACTCCATGGTCGGAATTAACTAGTGATTTTAATGAAGAGGCGTTCCATTGTTCTTCAATGGCATTTTGATCGATGGCAGCTTCATGCTTATAATAGTAGTAGGGGGTTAGTTCAATCCTCACAGATCTTATCATCAACAAAAGGGAATTTTACCTTAGCCCATTTATCACTTAATATTTGGATTTGATGGCTGGACAGCATCACAAGAAGCATTTTTGTATATGGCAACTCTCCATCAAAAAGACAAATAATGTTGTGGTAGGCTAGATGCCATTCTGTCTTTAAATCTGCTGGCATTTGCTTTGATGCACCCTGAGTCTCTAAACTGATGACACTTCCTCCTATCATACCTTGTTTCGAGTTGACCATCTTATTATTACACATAGTCTTTTTCTGACTCGATTTTCTTTTTCGAATCCTCGCAGCCATGCATGGAGACAAATTTCCATCAGCTATTGGTTCATGGCAAATTTCAGTGGTTTTCTCGAAATCTTCCTGTGCTTCCTGTGAAATAAATTTAAATACTTTGTTGAATATATTCCTTGCTTATAATACAACCTCGGCCACAGTAACTAACCGGAAAGTTGTCAGGGATAGTTTCACTTGTCAAAATGTCGTCACCATTTGCAGCCATAACAAATTTGTCGATTTCTGTGTCAACAACTTTGGCAACACATTTTTGATATTTGTTAACACTTTTTTGCTTATAAAGATAGAAGCTATGGTGAGTTTGGTCATTGTAGTAGGAAAAAGTAAGAATGTGAAAATGTACCACTCACAAATCGAATTTCACGATGGTCTTTTTGTGCATTCTTGTAGGCCCGTTGAATGCGCCGCTTTTTCCATAGCTCATAAGGTAATGTTAGGCATTCAAGCTCAGCTTCGAAAACGGTTATTATTATTATTATAGCATAGCATGCAAGTGGAGTGGTTTAGGTCCGAGCGACCCGCAGCCCCCCAGACTTCCAAACTCGAGTGACCCGCAGCCCCCCGAGTTGCCACCGATCAGGACAAGGAAGCGACCCGCAGCCCTTCCTCGCCTCAGATACTTACACCCCTCAAATGAGAGGCGCCTATCCCTCACAAGCAAAAGTCCAATAAAACAAATTCCAGAATTTACTTACATTCCAATTGTCCTTGATGTTTCTCAAAATGCCTAATATATCTTTACTGAAGAACTTTGAATCCAGGACTTCCTCCAAATCTTTACTGAGTGAGTCGTATATCTGCGAAGGTTCGTTATTTGAACGTTCTTGCTGATAGTAGGAGAACAGATCATCAGCTGTAATAGAGATCAATGATACATCGGGTTGAGTAAGGAACCGGAAAAGAGGTGTTTTGGTGAAGTTCATTGTAGAGATTGGCATGAAAAAGGGGCAAAAGCAAAAAATTATATTGAAAAAAAAATTAATTTTTTTTCAGAGATTATCAGGAGAGGCACTTAATTTGGGTTGTTCGAAAAATATAATTAATTAGCCTACTCCATACATAACAATGTTACATTCTACAACCTACTCTCTCGTATCCCAGTGATGAAGAGTTTACTCAGAGTTTGTATGTCGTATATAAATTTCGTCATCTAAATTACTCAATCAATGAATTTCAATAAACAATCACTGTTATGAGTCATGTAATATAAAACGACTTAATAATTACTATCAAGCGTAAATACGTATTAGTATATGTCTGGATTTATTATTTTTATTTTGTAGTTGCTTTTTAACTTAGCCCCAAACTATGAAGCTTTCTGTGGCCAAATCAGTTGCAAAGAAGTAAATCAGAACGATGGTTTTTTTTTTCAAAACACAAATAACATGCATAACATAGCTATTCTACTTAGCAGAATTTGCTGAGTGGTTACACCAGCGATTACAATGATTACGACCGCTGAAGCTGATTATGAAACTGAACATATGGTACTCACGGTCTGTATTTCAACTAAACAGACATTAGAAAAATGCCAAACCGTCTTAGTCAAGACTGCAGCAAAGAGAAAAGCAAAAATAATATTTTTGACTAACTGTATATTGGAGAATAGTATACACGCATCATAAACAAGGAGAAATCGCATATTTTTCGCTCTACTTTTTTTTTCTGTTTGCAACATCTTGAGAAAATAGGGGGAGGGGTGTATCAACGTTCTTTGTGTTATTTGATGCAGATGACGTAGAGTATGTAATGCTGGCTTTGTTGTTAATCGACCAAACACTAATGTTAGTTTTTCTAAAGTCCTTGGTGAATAGAAAATGGGTTGTAATTTGGTTTCTAATGTGAGAAGAGGTTTTCTATAGAGACTGGTTATTGTAATCTCAAGTTCTGCTTGCAAATATTTTGCTGAGCAACTAACATTGATTGATGAGAGAACGGAAATCGCTATAAAAAAATTGTCTCCGTAGATTACAGCATCCCTCTATGATCGGTTTGCAAGCCTTGTATTTTAGGTAGTAAAGTAGGATTCACGACAGTAAGAATAAATAAATTAGGCGCAGTAGTTCGTTTCTCATGTTAGTTTGGCTTGACTTTATATTAATCAAGACAAGCGTGTGTAATCTAAGCAAGAGCGTAAATGCAACTGAGCAGGTAAACGTACTAACTGGCTTGTGTTCACAAGGTTCGAATTGGGGCTAACTCTTTCTCTCAGAATAATGGCACGACAATCTAAGTTCAGTCAACCTCGATATAATGAAGTCGGATTTTTCGAAAAGCTCATATATAAGCGGCATAAATCTTCACTATGTTGTGATTGGCAAATCTTATAACAGTATGATAATAAACGCTATTTCAGCTTTGTTTAATGTTGCAAGTGTCATACCGTAGTAAGTCTTGATTCGGTTTAAGGTTTCAATGTACTTATTCAATCACAACAAACGTATAGGTTGTGCATAGAATACTGGCTCTGTCTTCCTCCGACTTATTTATATTTAGATAAAGTGACAGCCATCTTACCTCATCACTCACAATATTTGAAACGGTTGTCTCAGCAATACACGTATCAGATTGCCTCGCTATCACTTCGCTTTTTTTTTAAACAACACGTTTTAGTTTTCTGGATACTGACAAACTTCTTCTCTCTGAATTGATTTTTTTCCCTCTTTATAGCGTCTCTCTTTATCAGCTTCATTCTGTTAAAATTCTCTGCTTTTATTCTAACACGTATTTATATTTTATTGGTCAAAGTTAAGGTGGCACAATCTTCACTAACTCGATAAGATAAAGTCGAAATTAATACTTTTAATCAACACGTGTTTGTATTATGATTGGTCAAAAACCATCAAATGGTACAACATATCGAGATGCAATCTACAGTAATTCGACCGCTTGCGTTCCGAGGTTATCGATCGAATTAACGTACAAGTCGAATTATCGTCAGTTAATTACAATAGAAATAATAATAGATGTCAAAAAATGTGTTCTGTAACCTAATGGTCAGTTGACTGTACTAATATTGTTTGAGAAAAAAACCTGACTATATCTAATGGCGAGACTTACTATATAACTTCATTATATCGAGGGAAAATTTAATAATATTGTTTTTGTATCAGAGTAATTCTTTACTATAGCGCGAAATTCATTTGACTATATCGAGGTTTGACTGTATCTGCTATTTGCCGTCCCATGGATGGGTGTATAGTCAAGCGTACTACATGGGTCTGTGACTATATAGGAGAGGGGTACGACTGTAATTTTGCATGATACAAATAACATAATTTTAATTATACAAGTATGTCTTGGTGACTGATTATTGGTTCATTCCAACTCCAATCGTATTTTGTATGACATTACATATACACAATCGACATAAACAAGCGGATTCTGTTTCTTTTCGCAAACGTAGTGTGTGCAAAAGAAAGTTTGAATTTCTTCAGGAAACTAAATACTTTCAGTAACATAAACTTTTGTATTTACGTACGTATATTAATATGGATAATAAGTATTCATCGCCTGCAGACAGCTGGGTAAGTTCAATAAGTCCGGTCGAGACAGTTTTTCGTATTGGTATAGATTAAACAACCTTTTGTTGTTAGCAAATTCTCACAATAAAAATTACAACTCACTTTAACTAGGAGATTGGACAACAATCATCTTCAGGTACCAATGCAAAGTTTAAAGATGTCATTGAAAAAGACTTCATTGTTTTTGGAAGTGACAGCGATAGTGACAACTCTGAAGATTATGAACGACTACTTCCAAGTAAAGTTGAATTACATGAGCAATTAACAACCAACATAGAATCAATTGTCAACAACAATGATAGAATGGGTTATCTTGTTAAATTATACAACCTGTTACTATTATCTGGAACTATATTAGATGACGATCAATTAGAAAACACCTTGAAAATCATAGCATGTGGGGTTGCATATGATAACTACAAACAGATTACTGGTATAGAATTGGAACTGCATCTTAGAATCTATGCATTACTTTTGGAAATATATGGCAGGCGACCTCTTAAAATGGCAAGGAAATTTTATGAAAGTTTGTATGAGAATCTTGTACAGCTACATGATACTCATCTGTCTTATACCAAAGTATTAGAAAATGGCTTAAAAGACGTATTTGCTAATTTGGAGGAAGGTTTTAAGGTTCAAAATTACAACATTGATTTTTTACTTTTGCATCTTTATGACACTCTTCATATGATGGATGATGATAAAACTACTTGGCTTGAAATTATAAAACAGTTAAAAGTACTGTTTTCTGCACACATCAAGCCTTTTACTCTGCCTAGTATGACTGGTGTTATGGCAACTGTAGAAACTCCAATTGATAACAAAGCCACTATTGAAGTTTATAACAAGATTCACAAGACCTTACAATCTAAGTTTTCTGTGGGACATTGGTACAAAGAATGGATATATTTATTTAGCATATATCAAGCTTTTGTTGAATGGTCAGCTGTCCCAATTCATAAGAATCTAGTTGCTAAAGGAGAATTGATGATTATTAAAGATCTTTGGAGATTTGGAGACCAAGAATGGAATAAAGCAGTGTCAGCACAACCAGAAACGGATGGATACAAAATTATTAAACCAAAAATTATGTTAGATTATATCTCAGAATCAGTTCCATATTCTTTATTGTTTGGTATATTGGATATTGCTCAAAATCTTATAAATTCTACAAAAAATATTAATACCTTGGCTCATTGCTACTATCTTGCAAAACTATCCATGGACATAATAAGAGTGGAGTTTATTCAATTTAAAGCAATGGAAGTTCTGTTGACACTTTATAAAAAAGATCCAATTACATTTTCTGTTGTGCAAGTTGATCTAGATCAACAAACTGAAAATTTTTCAACATTGAACCAAGATAAAAAAAGGTTTCAAGACATGAAAGAACACATTGATAAAAAATATACATATATTAATCAGGCACATGTCAGAATGATGTTTAAAATGTCAGTCTCAAGACAGAAAGAAAAAAAGCCAGACTGGACACCTGAAAAACTTCTTAATTCAAATTCAGATGATTTATTAATTTTAGACATGGTTGCAGATCATCTCACATGTCCATTTACACAAAAAGTTACAGATGATTTTAGAATACTTCCATGTAAGCACAAAATCAGTTATCTGGCATTAGAAATATTCATGAGAATGAACTGTCTTGAACTGAAATGCTTTTATTGTAGAAGAAAATGTCAATTGGATGAAACTGAGAAAATGCCAAGCTCACCAATTTACAAAGCATTGTATGAAAAATTTGTCAGAGCTGGACATATTACACCAAAAGACAAAGTAAAAGCAAAGGATTTTACAACTATTGTGGCAAGTCAGGATGATAATGATGATGTTGAGGAATCTTCTATTATAAAATCAAAGTTTTTATATTTGCTCAAAATGAAACCAAAGAAAACAATCATACAAAGAATGAAAAGACCAAAAAACCTACATCCTACATATAGGCAAGGCAAGAAAGCCCTTGATGAAAAAAGATATAAAGATGCAATATTATGGTTTGAAAGAGCACTTATACATTATCCCAACAGCACAACAATTCAAATTGACCTTGCCATTGCATATATGGAAAATTTAGATTATCAAAAATGCTATGATTGCATAACTCAAGCAATAAAAAATAATCCAAACAATGCTAGAGCATGGGCACAACGCGGAAAATATTATATGCAACAATCAGAGTACAAACAAGCTCTTAAAGATCTTAAGCAATCATTAGAGATTGATGCAAATGATGCACTTGCATTAAAAGTCAGGGGAAATGTCTACTACCTTCTTAACCAATATGACATGGCATTGGATGATTTCAACCAATTACTAGACATTGAACCAAATAATACAATGGCATTGGAAATAAGAGGAAAAATTTATGCTATGCTTGATGAGTATAGCAATGCAATAAGAGATTTCAATAAATTACTTGAGATTGAACCAAAAAATGCAAATGCACTGATTGCTCGGGGAGTTGTCTATTTCAATCTTTGTCAGTATGAATATACATTAAAGGATCTTAATAAGTTATTACAAATTAAATCAACAGATACAAATGCACAACAGCTAAGAGGCCATGCTTATCTTATGCTTGAGCAATATGACAATGCATTATATGATCTTGATGAATCACTGGGAATGGATCCAAGTAACATATTCACCTTAAAAGAAAAAGATGTCATCAGATGTGATGTCAATCAGTATGACAATGCATTGGATAATTTGAATAAATTGTTAATTACTGAGCCAGATAATACAATTGCATTGAGAGTAAGAGGAAAAATCTATTATGCACTCAAACAGTATGATAATGCATTAAATGACTTCAACAAGTCATTAGAAACTCAACCAGGAAATAATGTATTTACATTAAGCATAAGAGCAGCTATCTATCTTGATCTTTGTCAGTACAACAAAGCATTGGATGACATTAGCAAAGTCTTAAAGATCAAACCAAATGAAACTCTTTATAGGCAATTACAATCTTTGTTTGATCAATTAGATGCACAGAATTATCAAAATCATAATCAGTGTCTATTATTAGAATTTAAAGGTCATCAAATTGGAAATGCTGGAGCCATAATATTAGCAAAAATTTTAAAATTAAATTTCTCTCTGACTTCTTTGGTTCTTCAGGATAACCAAATTGGAGATACAGGAACAACAGCTTTGGCAAAGGCTCTGGAATCAAACTCCTTTCTGGTTTCTTTGGATCTTAGGAAGAATCAAATTGGAAATACAGGAGCAACAGCTTTGGCAAAGGCTCTAGGATCAAATTCTTCTCTGACTTCTTTAAATCTTCAACATAATCAAATTGGATATTCAGGAGCAACAGCTTTGGCAAAGGTTCTAGAATCAAAGTCTTCTCTGATTTCTTTAAATCTTTTGAGTAATCAGATTGGTGCTGCAGGAGCAACAGCTTTGGCAAAGGCTCTAGAATCAAATTCCTTTCTGACTTCTTTGGTTCTTCAGGGTAATAAAATTGTTGCTACAGGAGCAACAGCTTTGGCAAAGGCTCTAGAATCCAATTCTTCTTTGATTTCTTTAGATCTTCAGGGTAATAAAATTGGAGCTACAGGAGCAACAGCTTTGGCAAAGGCTTTAGAATCCAATTCTTCTCTGACTTCTTTAGATCTTCAGGCTAATCAAATTGGAAATACAGGGGCAACAGCTTTGACAAAGGCTCTAGAATCAAATTCTTCTCTGACTTCTTTAAATCTTCAGAGTAATCAAATTGGAGATACAGGAGCAACAGCTTTGGCAAAGGCTCTAAACTCAAATTCCTCTCTAATTTCTTTGGCTCTTCAGGGTAATAAAATTGGAGATACAGGGGTAACAGCTTTGGCAAAGGCTCTAGAATCAAATTCCATTCTAACTTCTTTGAGTCTTACTTTTAATCAAATTGGAGACACAGGAGCAACAGCTCTGGCAAAGGCTTTAGATATAGAATCAAATTCCTCTCTGACTTTTTTGGATCTTCAATATAATCAAATTGGAGATACAGGAGCAATAGCTTTGGCAAAGGCTCTAGAATCAAATTCCTCTCTGACTTTTTTGGATCTTCAGGGTAATCAAATTAGAGATACAGGAGCAACATCTTTGTCAAAGGCTCTAGAGTCAAATTCCTCTCTAACTTACTTGAATCTCTGGTAAAGGCTCTAGAATCAAAACTTTTTTGGCTTGGGAATTGTGGCTACAAATCAAGAAAAGATGAGTAATGCGAATACATCATAGATTCAGTAACAGTTTCCGACTGCAGGTGAATGACAGATTCCATCACGGGGGAGTAAACTAAAATTTTAATAATTAAAGCCTTAATGATTAATCAATCTAATGAGTGATTTGTCACAGTTATGGGTAAACGATGACTTTAGTGTATTTTCGCTTATCATTATTATGGACTACGGTATTAATTGACCACCACATAAGTTAACTAGTAATTGTATGTAATACGGGATAAAATTTCGCCTAATGAACTACAATCATCGATTGTGATGACTATGGAGGAATCTAAGAAATGGTTTATGGACTATAGATCGTGTGATCGCTACACAGCTAACTTACTGTCTTTAATAATCAAACGATACTATGGATAGACGTAATTGTGTTTCGGAATAAATTTTACGCCCAACGACTACAATCGTTGATTGTGATAACCTGGAGGAATCTTACAGAACCAAAATTTTTTTGAAACGCATATAAACAACGTTTCAATTCCTTACAAACGCTTATTACGCGCGCACGCGCAACGATAACTGTCTAAATGCACACACGTGATTTTAAGTATTAGTAATGTCAGTCACGTAAAGTTAGATAAAAATCTGTCAGTAAATTATCACTATTGTCGAAAGTTAAGTTAACAAAAGATAATTGGAAGAGATGACTAGGCCATATTTTATTTCAATTCATCAGAGATTGGACGGAACATAAGCATTACTATAAAGCAAATGTAGTTTGACAGTTTACCAATATTCCAGAGAGGTATGTTAGAAAAAAAAAGGTTAATGCAAATGCAGCGATCGAGTATAGATCAATATTTCAACAGGAGTGCAGCAAAGAGTACTTGATTTACTAATAATATTGAGTACACGTGAACATGTGTTACCACTCCGTTCTATCTGCTGTGATTTATGATTTGTTGGATTTGAAATAATCTATAGAACAACGTTACTTAAGATGTAATTTTTAGTCAATATAGACAAGGTAAAATTTTTTTATTTTTTAAATGCATAATTACTTTTCAACTATACATCATTTAAATTTCCAGGACAAGGTTAATCTTTTTTTCTTAATGGTTAAAGTGCAAATAACATAATATTATTCTTCTCAAAATGCATCACAAGCATGTGTCAAATTTGCCAAAAATTGGCCTACTACTACAGATTAAGGGATAGTTAACATACATGTAAGCATAAAGTACAATTAAAAAAAAATGACGATGATATATGGTTACCTTACACTGCATTATCCTCGAAACCACCCACTTAAATCGATGATTCCTCGTCCCGGTTCATGCCTAGATATAAATTAACTTAAATGAGTACATGCGTCGTCTACTATCTGGCGCCGCCCGCACTGGGG
>CAJVPI010001688.1:0-10512 GCA_910592345.1 Paraglomus brasilianum
ACGATGCCAGAGTGCTTGCTCCAAAAGATATTAGAAATAACCAACGAGGGTCTTCAGGCAATAGTCAAATAGTTCACAGTCGAGTCAATTCAAACGGCAATTCAAATCAAAATGAACACGATGCCAAAATGTCTGCTCTAAAAGATATCGACACAATCAGTAATAACCAACGAGGGTCTTCAGGCAATAGTCAAATCGTTCACAGTCGAGTCAATTCAAACGGCAATTCAAACCGAAATGAACACGATGCCAGAGTGCTTGCTCCAAAAGATATTAGAAATAACCAACGAGGGTCTTCAGGCAATAGTCAAATAGTTCACTGTCGAGTCAATTCAACCGGCAATTCAAACCGAAATGAACACGATGCCAAAGTGTTTGCTCCAAAAGATATAAGAAATAACCAACGAGGGTCTTCAGAGAATAGTCAAAGCGTTCACAATCGAGTCAATTCAAACAGCACTTCAAATCGAAATGAACACGATGCCAAAGTATTTGCTCCAAAAGATATCAACACAATCAGAAATAACCAACGAGGGTCTTCAGAAAGAGTCAATTCAAACAGCACTTCAAATCGAAATGAATACGACGCCAAAGTGCTTGCTCCAAAAGATATAAATACAATCAACAATAACCAACGAGGGTCTTCAGAGAATGGCCAAAGCGTTCACAATCGAGTCAAAACCAATGAATGGGCACTTCGCGATTTCGAATTGGGTGCAAAACTTGGATCAGGTCGGTTCGGCAAGGTTTACATTGCACGGGAGAAAGAGAGCAAGTTCGTCTGTGCACTCAAATCAATGTTGAAAAAAGATCTAGTAAATACTCGTTTGCAAGCACAGTTGAAGCGAGAAATAGACATACAATCACAGTTACGTCATCCAAACATTTTGCGTCTGTATGGATACTTCCATGACAAATGGCGCATTTATTTAATTTTGGAATATGCATCAAGGGGCGTTCTCATGAGCCATATTCAGAAATATGGTCGGTTTCCTGAAATGAAAGCCGCGAAAACAATTGCACAAGTTACAAGTGCTCTGGAATATTTACATGAACGACAACTAATTCATCGTGATCTCAAGCCGGAGAACATATTAATTGATCACACGGGCAATCTAAAACTAGCAGATTTTGGTTGGTCTGTCCACGCGCCAGAAGACCGGCGTCGGACCGTCTGCGGTACTCCGGATTATATAGCTCCAGAAATAGTCATGGGAAAACCATACACACACGCTGTTGACTTGTGGGCCCTCGGAGTACTTATCTACGAAATACTAACGGGTGAAGCTCCATACGTTGATACTATAAACCAGAATAATGATCCTAATCATATATACAAACGGATTATAAGAAATGAACGGAATAATGTACCAGAATATGTATCAGAAGAAGCCGGAGATCTCATCGGAAAGGTAAGACCAAGCGTAATTCAATTCTTTTTGCACAGATTTATCCGTTATTCAGTTGGTATCGTTTTTAAATCACAGTTAATGCAAGTGGACCCTTTAAAAAGGCTTCCTGCTAAGGAAGTTCTAAAGCACCCATGGATAGAGAAACATAATGTTGCCAAGAGACATCTTTGATTGTATTAAATAAACTCTTTGATTGTGTTACGTACCATATCGACTATGTTATAGTGAATCATTGTTAATCTATCTGAGTCATATCCAATAAATTTCGTGATCAAAAAATTTTTTGTGATCGACATCTATAAAAACCTAGTTGTATAAAACAGGCATACAGTTCTAAACCGTAAAAGAAGGTGGTAACTGTCATAAAAAAGTTTAAACATGATACAACCCATTCTTTCCAATAGTGCACGACAAACGACATCCGCGCGTTCGTTGCTTCTATCCTCGTACACTGTCACTAGAACAAAAACAACAACGCTTGCTACTTCTTTGAGAGCGACCCAGATACGATGGAAGGCCAGCGCTAGGTATCACCGTTGTAATCATGAAAACGAATATGGCCATGTCAATATATACCATATAGTTGGCTAAGCTGCAAAAATACTCAAGATATAGCCTGTTGCTTACTCCTTTTGTCTTTATTTCTCGCTTGCTAACATATTAGCCCTCGGCCGATACCTACAGGTCCTTACACTCCGCCACCTCCTCTTCGCAAGCAAATTATCCCTCTGGGTGAACGCACAGATGCTCATGAGCCAGCCTATGACAATTCTTTCGTAGGCCTCTCTGGTGGACAAATTTTTCACGACATGATGCTTCGTCATGGAGTAAAATGCATCTTTGGTTATCCCGGCGGTGCAATTCTTCCGGTCTTTGATGCAATATACAATTCGAGGCATTTTGAATTTATCCTTCCGAGACATGAACAAGGTGCAGGGCACATGGCCGAAGGATATGCACGAGCAAGCGGTAAACCAGGTGTCGTGTTGGTGACTTCAGGTCCAGGCGCAACGAATGCTATCACTCCGATGCAAGATGCACTATCCGATGGCACACCAATGGTTGTATTTACTGGACAAGTCCCAACTTCGGCAATCGGAACCGATGCCTTTCAAGAGGCGGATGTTGTTGGCATTAGTCGTGCTTGCACAAAGGTAACGTCCCGAAAAAGGATGAGACGCGTGAACGTTGAATGCTGACGGCTAGTGTGCTGACAAGTATTTTCTGCATGTTGTGTAGTGGAATGTAATGGTAAAAGATGTGGCCGAGTTACCACGTCGTATCACTGAAGCATTTGAAATTGCTACGACCGGTCGACCTGGTCCGGTATTGGTTGACCTACCAAAGGATATCACGGCTGGGATTCTGAAGAAACCTGTACCACGCAAATATACGATTCCGTCCCGTGCGTTTAGTAATATTATATCTTCAGATCGTGCCGATGCCACACTCAACCCAAATATCATTCAGGCGGCCGAGATAATAAATAAGGCTAAACGACCCATTATATATGCTGGACAGGGTGTTTTGTCAACTGAAGAAGGTCCGATACTACTGCGAGAGCTGGCCAAGATTGGTAACATACCTGTTACAACTACTTTGCAAGGTCTTGGAGCTTTCGATGAGTTGGATAATCGTAGTTTGCATATGCTTGGTATGCATGGATCTGCTTATGCCAACCTTGCAATGCAACAAGCTGATGCTATAATTGCATTGGGAGCAAGATTTGACGATCGTGTTACCGGTCATTTGGCTCGTAAGTATCTGTGTAATTAGTGGTTTTATAGCGTACGAAATGTTGATACGAAAGTGTGTTTAATACTGCTTTGTCAATTTACATAGATTTTGCCCCAGCGGCTAAGCAAGCAGCAAAAGAGGGCCGAGGTGGTATTGTCCATTTCGAGATTAGTCTAAAAAATATAAACAAAGTTATACAAGCAACAGCAGCCGTCGCAGGAGATGTAACCGAAAATCTTGCGAAGCTTCTTCCTCTGATTGAATCGTCTGAACGGGCTGAATGGTTTGCGATGATAGACGAATGGAAGGCGAAGTACCCGTGGACATATACTAAAGCATCGCCAGGTGCTCCACTCAAACCACAACAAGTAATTGAAGAACTTGATCGGCAAACTCACGACATTAAGGATAGAGTTCTCCTGACCACCGGGGTAGGTCAACATCAGATGTGGGCAGCACAATTCTTCCGTTGGCGATATCCTCGCACTATGATTACTTCTGGTGGACTTGGTACAATGGGATACGGTCTTCCCTCAGCTATTGGCGCCAAAGTTGCTAGTCCTGATAAAATTGTTATTGACATTGATGGGGATGCTAGCTTTTGTATGACAGGAATGGAATTGGCTACAGCTGCTCAATATAATATTGGGGTGAAAGTGTTGATATTAGATAATTGTTTCCAGGGAATGGTTAAACAGTGGCAAGACTTGTTTTATGAAGAGCGGTACAGCCAAACAGAAATGATCAATCCTGATTTTGTTAAATTTGCAGAGGTAAGAATGGATGGCGTGTGGATTCAGAGAAATACCTAATGTGTTTCCATACATTACTCTGTTTGATTTGTTTACTTATTAATCTAACATTCCAATCCTTTCAGTCAATGGGTGTCAAGGCACTCAGGATCCGCACTGAGCAAGAATTGCCGGAGAAAATGAAAGAATTTTTGGAATATAATGATGGTCCTATTGTCTGTAATGTTGTCATAGAAAAACACGAACACGTGTATCCAATGGTGCCAGCTGGCAAAGCTCTCCATGAATTTATTGTACATCCTAATCTCAAATAATTAACATGAGAGCTTGCCTAAATGGCCAAACAATAATTGTATTTAAGGCGTATGGACATTGATTTTATTACCCATCAGTTTCATGTACATTCATTTATATATACGGATAATTAAACAGGTTGGCGGTCAAAAAGTTGTTATTGAGAAGTCACCGCAGTCTATACAATCAAAACTGTTCTAAGGAAGAAAAAAAAGAAGCGTTTGTACTGAGCATCGAGCCATCAGGGAAAGTCTAACGACGGCCAAGGAATCAGAAAATAAAGTTAACAAGTTGTCAAAAGATTCGAATATGAATCAAGTCATAACTGTTAATGTTGTGATTCATGTGAAGCATGCCCCATATATAGTAAATTCATGGTACAATTAACATATTTGGTAATTATTAATAAGCCAATAAATAGGAATCATCCATTATATTATATGATTGAATTCCAGTATCAACCTAATTAGTGCCAAACTCTCAACTTATTTCTTCCGCGATTTTCGCGGTAGCCTTGCATTTTTGGCTTTTCTCTTTGCTTTTATCGTCCTTTCCTTGCTTATCTGATCAACGGTTTTCAACTCTGTCTTGAACTTTTCGTCCGCTCCGTTGCCCGATGCATTCCCAGTACCGATCTTCTGCAACTTTTTCTTCTTCTTTTCATAGTTAGTAGATAACGGGTCTGGTGGTTTAGGCGCGGTAATTTTATTGTGACGGTAGCGCTTTGTTTGTAGGTGAGATCCAGAAATTTCCTTTTCACCTGTAGATGGCATCGATATTTTGTTCTGTTTTTGCCATTCTTTGAACCTAATGAAGGCATGTGTTAGGATAATTTCGATTCATGAAAGTTAGATAACAAAGAAACTAACTTACCGTCCGCTTTTATATGTCGCTGGTATTTTTGTTCCGCTTTCTGTTGTGATCAATTTCTTGTTATCTGTACCGAGGCCACGAACAAAATTCTTCTTTTTGGAATCCCATCTTAATGCATTCGTCTTTTGTAGTAGAGAATGTTCGTCACCTTGAGAGTCCAAGACAGCTCTTTGTGCTTGTTCCGCAAAGGAGCTGCCTTGCGTGATCGAATAACTTTTGCGCAATCGGATGGTTAAGCCATTAGTTGCATGGAAGGGATTTTAACATATGATCATCTGTGTAGCATACCCTTTTTCTGTGTTGGCATCTTTCTGAACGTGAGGAATATAATATTCATCATCTTTAAAAGATTTTACTTTCTGCTTTTTTGCTATTTAAAGAAAGTATTTTAGAAGAGATTGGTCACCTTTTCGAGAGATACAGATATTTTATAGACCGGCCTCGTAAATAATAGGATACGCAACCTTTTGGTTCACTTTTGCCCACAGATTTTCTCTTATTGGACGAATGACTCTCCTATGATAAATGAAAAGGTCACGCTATTGAACAAATCGTACACGAGATATGTTCTTGTAACTACCTGAAGGTCTTCCATTTCCGAAATATCTGATATCATTGTCAATGTTTCCTGACCATTCGTATCTGTTGTTTCGTTCACATCCGTTACTTCTTTTTTATTGGCTTTGTAATCTTCAATCAGTTTCCCGATGGTGCTACGTCGCTTCTTCATTATTTGAGCAGCCGACGACTGCTTATTAGAGCCTCGCTTGCCTATTTCGAATATCGTCTAATAGAAAATAAGTTTATATTCGAAAATGGATCATGAAATCAATGAACTTGGCACTCTACCCAAACATACCTCGCTAGGGCGGAAATTAGATATCGATGTTATAAAATTCAAAAGACTTTTCTCCTGTTCGTCGACTTGTTCGGCTACATTAATTCACCCATTAGTTACGACCATAGGATTCATTTAATTAAGCGCTTACATAATTCGCACAAATAGACGCTACACACCAAACATTGGATGAATATTTAACGTCAAGTTTGTCGTATACAACTGTTTTGACCTAGTGTGACTCTCTGGCGATGCAGATGATCTTGACTTTGTGTACAATTTGTACCCATTTTTTGCTACCTTCTGAAGAGATTCTAGATTGTTTTCACTCAGAATTTTTGATTTTGTCCACTCCATATCAATGTCAAGAGTGTCGGGGGGGAAGCAACCGAGTATTATGTCTGATGAATAGTCCTGATGTGAACTCGATGTCGAACCAACGAGAAGACGCCGGCCAAGGAAAAGTTGGAGATCAAGTAGATAAGGAAGCTGAATATGTGTTAATGCATTCGTCATGGAAAGATATTGCTCATCGAAATATACTTAATATAATACTTCACAATACCTCATCGGAAGTTATTAACGAATACGCCCAACCCCTACGCCCAGCCCTCGCCGTCCTTCCAACACGATGTATAAACATTTTACTGCTGTCTACAAAATCGTAATTAATTACATTTTCCAAAATAGGTATATCTATTCCACGTGCAGCCACGTCAGTAACAACTAGTAGATTAGTCTTCCCATTCCTGAAATTATTGATTTGTATTTTTCTTGCTGTTTGATCAAGGGTTCCATAAACATAAGAACACTCATATCCAGCCAAACTGAGCAATGCGGATATATATTCCACGTGATGTTTTGTAGAGACAAATATCAAGGTTTGGTGAGGAAAGACAGCATACTGTGAAATCTGACTTTTCTTCTTCTTCTTCTTACGTTTTTCTTCTGTTGTCGGTTTATCATCATTTGTTTTGGTTTCTGATGAGGGTAAAGACAAAGGAACCTTGATAATCTCGCGTAATATGTATAGCAATGCTGCTTCCTTCTCAGGCTGTTTTACCGAGAAAAAAGCCATCTATAGTAATGCATCGTGTTATCATTAAAACTACTCGCATGACTCAAGGAACATGTATGTGAATACTTCAAACATAAATATGGCAAACCTCAAGGTCTCTGCTTATTTTTGTGTCAATATCCAATCTCACCAATTTCGGCTCTTGCAACCCAGCCTTCGCAAACTCGTATAGTCCTTTCGGCATTGTAGCAGAAAACAGCAGAGTCTGTCGATTATGTGGCAGCCGATTTAATATCTCATGTAATTGCACCGAAAATCCCATTTCAAATAACCTATCGGCTTCATCAAAT
Source organism: Paraglomus brasilianum (assembly GCA_910592345.1). Taxonomy (NCBI): domain Eukaryota; kingdom Fungi; phylum Glomeromycota; class Glomeromycetes; order Paraglomerales; family Paraglomeraceae; genus Paraglomus; species Paraglomus brasilianum. The sequence goes on from CAJVPI010001688.1 coordinate 7,275, forward strand.
ACAACATACTCTACAGTCTTCAGATCTAATTCCATCTCGACAATCAAATGTAATAATCTTCCGGGAGTCGCGATTAGAATATCAGGATTGTTGGCTATCATTGCGAATTGTTCATCGAGACCATCTCCTCCAACAATTACACACGTACGTAGATCAGTGTATTTCGCAAGTTCTTTGCATACTTTTTGAGTTTGAATAGCCAATTCGCGTGACGGTGACAATATCACTACCCGTGCCCCAACTTTAGCGGAATGAGTCTTGAGTTTCTCTATCATAGGTATTAAAAATGCGGCTGTTTTCCCGGAACCAGTGCGGGCCATACCAACTACGTCATTGCCTTCAATTATTAAAGGGATTGTTTTACGTTGTATTGGAGTTGGGACTTTGAAACCCTTGTGGAGAATAGCTTTAAATACTGCATGGCTTAGCCCTGTTGGAATTGAGACGCAATTAAGGTATTCGCTATTAAATTATAATTAAATTGCAGAAGGGCTAATCACGAACCCATTGATTGAAACCCGCCGGATTTTTTCTTTTTTCTATTTCTGGCTTGGACCTGCTGCGAAATAAAAGTCTCATCATCCAATATATCTTCCTGATCCATATTATCTACCCATGTTGACAAGCCCATGTCATCTTTTTTAACATCGTGGTTTGTTTCATCAGAACTAGTTACAGCCGACGTGCTGCTATCTGCGGAATCTGAATAGTCACTCATAATATTTTAGCGACGAGTAAAAATTTTCTTAGAGGAGATCCGAAAATTTAAGGACATTCACGTGACTTGTACAGATTATCTAATGCAGTAATAGTAATTAATGCTTTGTTTGCCGAATTTATGTTATCAATATTAATACTACAGTCAGGGAATATACTAAAAAAGGAAACGAGTTCTAGAATGATCTGCGAACCAATTCTTGAAATTTGATTGGCTTAAACACTCTTTAAAAACAAAAAAATAAATCATATTAATATTTGCCAACTCGTTTCGAAAAAGTAAATGAGACGTGAAAATTACAGTTTTTGCATACGTTAACGTATTAAGACGAAATGAAGAACGTAATTCCGCTAACTAAGTTGTATTCAAACTTTTTTTTTGAACAGTGTCCGTTTACCAGAAACCAAGAGCAAAAGACCTTCCGTGCGTCTTGCGAGTTTAGTTGAAGCATATGGTGAAGTTGGGTTGAGATCATGTGAAACGAAAGAACACCAAATGTGGCGACATGCAAGCACCAAAGAAACAGCTAAGCGACTTGCACTCTTTCATAACTATATTCCTGAACTTGCTAATATACATTCTTCGTTAAAGTCATATGCGATTTGTGAAAGACATTACAACCAAACTATTGCTACCAATCAATTTTACCAGCATTTTATAAATCGCAGTCAAGAAAATAAACGACCCGGCTCGATCATGGTGAAGATGAAATCGCTCGGTTAGAAAATCGACAGAAATCTCAGTCTATAACAGAACTGAACAATCAGATTATACGAATGCAGCAGCACCTTGAGGATCAGAACACTGAAATCGCAAAACTAAAGAAACAACTACAGAAGGCTTACGAAGATATGAATGAGCTTCGGAATTTGTATGAGGAAGAAAGTAAAAAGAATGAAACTCTTACTGAACGGTGGAATTTACGATTTGCTGATCACTGTAAACGTGTTGACGCAATCGTTGAAATAGTTAACGAAGAACGCATATCAGTATACAACGATGTGGAATCGTTAATCCGAGATAACAATAGGTTCTTGATAGACAATATCATGGTATATGAGCCGCATGAATGGCTGAGTAAACGCAATCAAGTCATTGTTAAATTCGTTGAAACTCTGACTCGAAACAACAACAATATCCCCTTGAGCCCGGAGAAACTTTTTAAGACCGTTGTCGCGGTTGATTCAATATATGGTGCACGACATGGGAAATATGTATCAGAAATTCATCTTGCTGCATCGGCTGTCAAGTATTCAATTACACGATCAAAGAAGGCTATCAACATCGATAATCATATTACAAGTGCAGGAAGCTATCATCGATTTCAAACCTGGCTAGAAGGATTATCGGACTGTGAAGAACTGTTACCCGAGGGCCTTTTGTTTCTTGCATTTGATAATGAACAACGGGGACAAAAGACCTATCTTGATCGTGGATTTAATACAATGGTTTACCATGTTGTTACCAGTTTCGTGGGTTTCAATATGGCATCGCATAACAAATTCAACATACTGATTCACCCTGGGCTTATTCTCTTGATAGGTTACAATATGAAGAACTTTATGATATCAGCTCTGAAATGCAAGATGCCATCGACAAAGAATTATATACATATGTTTTTGACATTCTTACTTTGTTATCTGATGAAAAATTATCCGCAACTAGTACCATTGATTCTATTATAGCAGATGCGGCAACAATATTAACAGCATGAAAAAATGTCCTAACTGTAATCAACAGCACATCGAGAATAGAAAACAGGTGTGTCCTACCTACAGAATGCGACTGCCAACATTGACTGAAATGCAGCGACAGAGAACAGTCGGAGTTGAAATTAGCGAAACAGATCGACCAGCTAAGCCACTCATTTTTACAGCGTTGATGACGATTCTTATACTGTATCCATTCCTAACTCAACCATCAGTAGTTACTGAACCCAAAAGTCAAAATCCCAGAGATTTACATCCTTGATCCAATTGAAATTAATCCTAATTCAATAGCAAACGTCGAAAAAGTTCTCTTTCATATAGAAACAATATCAGGTATTAAAGACGGAACCCGCAGTTACTTGTGATGGTGTTCCATACCATCACGAACAACTCGGTGAAAATGTCCAGAAGAAATATTCTGGACTAAGGTCAAAAAAGCGAAGTGAACTGTTAAGTATATTAAAAGACATAAAATACATATTTAATTCAGATAATGGAGTTGATAACGATAGTTGTTTAGAGAGTTCAGGAGCATGAGTGATTTATACGTACGATTTTTTCGATTTTCGATAAATTATTAAGGAAATCTAGAATAATCTTAATTGGCGTTCATTACTTATTAAGTATAAGGTGCGATCCCAGTGACCAAATCCGATATATCCTCTGACTGTATTTACGTTGTGGTTGTTCGTGAATTCTTTACAAACAACATTCTACTCAAAAACTTTTGCAACTACAGTGCTGGACAAAAGTAATGGCGGTGGGTACGCGACTTTGTTTTTTGTTGATAGCATCACCGTGTCGCGTTTTG
>CAJVPI010001689.1:0-10510 GCA_910592345.1 Paraglomus brasilianum
CCATCGATGCCTGATTCTGCACCAGAGGAATACAAGAAACTTGCCGAGCGGTGTTGTGATGCTGATCCTGATAAGCGCCCAGATGCAGAGACACTTTGGAGGGATATTGACAAGCTTATTAAGGAGGTGGACAAGGACAATTCTGATGACAACACATGGAATGCCGTTTATCATAATGATGTAAAACCCTTATCATGTCTCGAGAAGGAGAGTAAATATTCTAGTAAGCGCCTACCTACTGGAGATTTGCCTAAACCGAGAAATAGCTATGATACGGATTCAGCTGCAGGTATGATTACACGTTGATACAAATAAAGTCAATTTACAATATTAACACAGTGATTGCATTTCTCATAATTTAGAGACTCAAACTCTTTACTTGTAATTCAACAGGCTTATTTACAGTTATACGAGCTTTATTCAAAGGTTTGCTCCTCTTTGAATTATATGATGTGCTTTCACGTATATCAGTATGGTTGAGTTAACAAGATGCCGAAATAAAACGTGCACGTTTACTGTTATTATTATGTTAATTGCCTTTGCCGGGTAGATAATTTGACTATGTAAGAAAATATGATACGTTATTATTAAAAAGTAAATCTTAAGACTAATGTTTTATGAAATTGATAATGAGTTTGATGCTAATCGTTCCTGAATAAAATACATTCGAGCTCGATTCGAAGCATTTCAACACCGGCCGGATAATGCGTGCTTCCTGACATTGTTTTCATACCTAAACCAAATGGCCCATGCAGTTGGCCAATAAGGCCTTGATAGACGCGATAGCCAGAATGTAGACAAGAATCCTAGAGATGCGAAGAATCTTCCGATTGAAGAATATCTTTGAAATCCTGTAAGAACCAAAACCTTGGTCACGCAAGTGATGAATCATCAATAAATCCACTCACATCCCTCAAAGACATATCGCCACTCTTTTCATGATATTGCTGCATAGCCTTAACAGCCCCGTAATAGGAACGATGCAAGTTTAACGGCATCCAACAACGGAAATAAACTTGCCACGGCTCCGTTCATATCAACTGTGCAAATAATGTTTGGTAATCTGCCTCTGGCCGTGAGTTTGAGCAAATACTACCTAGTTAATCAATGAAAATGGGCGTGTATTTACAATGAACGCTGAACTTCATATAAATAAGACGGCATCTTTTTAATAAAATTTCCTAAATTAGAATTGGTACTGTATATTCATTTGATAATTGCAAATTGTTTTGGCCAATATTGTTGGTTGCGCTGTTGGTTGTGGGTTAAATTAAAAATTATTTGTGTTTGAAATAAACTTACAACGTGTCTTAATTCTTTTTATAAAAAAAAAAACAACAACCGATTATGATACAAATAAATTATTATTGACTGCCTGCGCGAGAGATTTTAGCGTAGGCATTATGACATAAAGGGATCAGAAAAAGACGGAGTGGGCGTGAAAAAAGACATTGTGGATCGCAGGGGTGAGTCGAGGACGTAAAGAAGGGAGGAAGTTAGAAATGAGGAAGAGAAAATGCGTATGAGAGTGGCTGGGAAGGAATGAAGAGGTACCGTATTTACTGAAAACAAGATATCAGTTTAGTCGAAACATCAACGCGTTGTAATCAATCTCTCTATCCACTTTGAGATATTACTTACGAAAACACAATCCAATGTAGGTTCTGTCTCTAGATACTCCAACTTCTCACTCAACCTTCGATAATGCACCTATCCTCTCCCAACAATCCTTTCCGACTCGTTTCCATGATTACATTCTTCCAAAACTCTACTGCTCTGTCAGAGACTTTTCTTGATCAGTGAGAAAGTCAAAAAGTAGTCCTGGAACGTGGAAGAGGTAAGATTCGGGCTCGCAAAATAAGCTTCGAGCAATGTGTGGGTTGGCATTATTTTAACGGAAGACTGAAAGGAGATCAGATCGAAACAGGAGATAAACGCGCGAATAAATAAAACTCGTTGATTTTTATAGGTCATTCGAAGCATAGTTCAGTCTTAATTGTACAGCTACCGGCGTTAGTACGAGCTAAGCTTGATAACATTTCCCTCGGTTGGTGAATACACCTACGTAAAGATAATGTCTCATTCAAAAATTTATACCAACCGTAACAATATCCAGCATAGAGTGACTGAAAGATTGAAAATTATGCGTGTGTAATTAATTACATGATTGTTGCTTTAAAAATCATCACACATCACCAACTTGCAAAATTTAAAACATGTAGAAGTTTATTTAAAACAAGGCCTTGATAATAAACGTGAGATTTGTGAATATGTCAACATTTAGCAGTAAACTAGTTAGCAAACTCTTTAATAAGAAATTCATGCTTTCTATGGAGTATCTACTGTTAATAGTCAAAGCATTAATAAAAATTGACACTTACTTTGGAAATTATTGTTGAATATTAGGGAGTTAAAAAACTTTAAATCCAATAATTGAGCTAGCCACTGTATATACAGTATAATGTCTGATATAAATACGAACGTTGATTTACTATAATATTTATATGGAGCAAGAGTACGATGGCAATACACAGTGAATTACGTCATAATAAACTACTTTTGATTTTGCATTAAGCGAAATACAAACTAACGATATAATGTTGATTTGTGTAACCGAGTCATGAATGCTAAAAGGTATTTACGTCATCATAATATGATAATGTTATGCCAAAGACAAATTAACAAATTTGATTTTATTGTTTTGCTTCGTCAAACAAATAGATATGGGCTGATGTGTTTGAATAATAGTGCTTAGATTGATAATCAATGTTAAGACTGTCTTTGTTTACAAGGAAATAAAGAATTCTCGATAGAACAAATATCTAAGATCTTGGCATAGTGAATATCCGTTATAGTAAACGAAAAGCCCAAAGATTTCTATAGCGGGGTTCATTGTGTATTTACTATATATTCTATTACAAAATAATATTAACTGGTCTGGTAGCCGCATGGTAACACTATGTACAGTAGTTGCAAATTAGTTAAGTTTGTTTTTGCGCCAAACGTTTTCTCGGATGCCTTAATGATAAAATCCAAAACAAGAACAATACTAACTCACTTGTAAATAATTAACTCATTTATTTAAAAATCTAACAGGTTAACATTAAGATTTATATACATATTTATTAATAGTCATATTTGAAGACTAACCAATTCTAAGTTGTAACATTCTGTTTACTTTAAAACAGCCCCAAGCACATGAACTCACACCATTTATTGGTAGAATTTTATTTGCAGGCGCAGAGTTTTAATTGCAACAGTTATGAAAAAGGGCTTGGCATCTCATCATTATATGATTCATCTTGTATGTACAGTTAAAAGTACGCTCCAAAATATTGAATCCTTTATTAACGCTTATTGTTATAACGAATATTAAATGCTCTAGCTAAATTTAATGTTTATCAGTTAAATTGTGCCACTAAACAATTTTATCGATGTGCTCACTAATAAGTTTTTGAAAGTCATGCGGTTATACACAGATAGTTGGGGCGGTTTATTTGTTCAACTAAAATTAATTTAGCGATTGATGAACAGCTCACTTATTTATACAGTTGTGTATGTATTCCGACATATAACATGGAAGTCATATTATGCAAATTCGCTTCTTTACAATCTCGCAATGAGTTAGCTACTTCCTAATGTCAGCGGGCTTGTAACCTGCTCATAGACCAATTCGATTTTTATTAAAATGTTAATGATAAGCAAATTGCTATGGTTACGCTGCACGCCAATCGAGTGAACAATTTGTGTTTTACAGATGAAAAAAAAATTTTTTTACTTATTTGGTTATCGAAATAAGGTAATCAAGGAAACATCCGGTTGCGTGCATAATCAAAATTTTTACATTGTCTACATTGTATTAATTCACTATAAGCGAGTTTGCTGGGCTTATTGATATTTCTATTTCAGGAGCCATTAAAGAAAGTGTAACGAACACAAAGTTTGATTTATTTGAACACCTTTTCTCTTTTCACTTGGAATCGTAGTACAGACAATGTGTTGCATCAAAACAGACAAGGTCTAAAAAAAGATTGCGAATTATTCAGCCTCACATAACCGTTGCGCTTCCGACAACAGAATTTTAGAATAGAGTCAAGAACACGGTAATTTATAATTAAATAAATACCGTATATGAAAGGGCTGTGTTGTTCGTACCGACGCATTGAAACTCTATGATGGAAAGAAAACTAATTATACTATAACTATAATGTACAATTTAGTAAATAATATTTTATAACTGTTTATATACTTGAGTCTTGGCAGCATGCACTTTTGGTGACAGCAAAACAGCAAAAAAGAATAATATAATGGCATTTTTCGATCAAACAAAGTTTAATATAATACTCAGCTTGACGGCGGCGAAACCCGAAAGATTATCGAATGATTTTAGTACGTACTACAAAAATTGTCAATGAGTTGCCCCGGTTGTATTAATGAAACTTTAATTTTAGTTATCAGATAAGCTTCATAGTCGTTATAAATAATACGACTTAATAATTTTATTTTAATTTAAGTTTCGTGTTCATTGAAATTAAAACTAAACGTAATGAAGATTTGCGGTATATTCGGTAGGCAATGAAAGTGGTCCGAAAATCCGCTTTGCACAAGTGCCGAAATCTTAAGCCGAAATCCTAATGCCAATTCGGATCGACTCCTAACCTGTACACATGATTCTGCATTCTTGCATTGTCTCGAATTCAATTTATAGCACTAAGCTCTCGATTTAATTGGTCTAGTCGCATGTGTATCCTGCAAGTGATGGGAACAAGCACCTGAAGATTGCCAGCCCTCAAGGGGCTTTCCCCCAAAGGTTGGTATAACAATGGGGCGTACGTCTATTTATGGATAGCGATTCATGCATCTCTTTGTAAGACTTATGTTACATTACCGCAATGATTTTTTTATGTTGACCATTTTTTCTTTCCTGCTGTTTAGTTCAGGCAAGCGTTTCTCACGGCTAACGTTTGAATGTTCGACAAGTTCATATCGTATGACGCCGCCTTCCAACTTTTTGATATTAGAAAAAGGCAAGTTAGGCTACGCAAATATCAATAAGGAAAACAAAATTACGCACTTTAACATTACTGATTGCGATGAGATATATTATTGAGAATGCGCAACAAACCATTTTGCAATTATTATTATGCGTGCAAGTAGATTTAAACTATAATATTATCTTTTATCTGTTATGTATTTTACAATTAAAGAGGTAACGACAAAATAAGCAATTAACTTTCTTTATTAACGACTTACCTAACCTAGCGCTAATTTAACTTTCTCAGACGCTTAATGTTATTGGAAAAGTAGGGCGAGCTAGTGTAATTGCAAATAACATTCTTGCTATTGATTACTTGCTGGTTTAACACATTTGTTATAATAAGACTTTGTACATTAACTACTCGCATTTTTCCGCCCTTTTTACAACAGTACACTATTTGAAGTAGATTAATTTTATGGATTTTATCAACCAAGACTTTTAAAAAGCTGTAAATAATAAAATAGCAAGTTATTTATTTCTATAATCTATCGGCTATTTAATTCTACAATTATATACTCGCAATTTTAATTACTCTTTGCCTGGATAAAACTCAAGTAAGTAATATAACTAATTTAATAACATCGTTAGCTGTTTAAAGTGTGTGGTCTAAAATGTGACGTTAGTGATGACGATTCAAAAATACAATATACAGTCCCCTGAAGTAAGTATCAGAGTATGACAACGTGCATAATAATTTGTTTCCAAATTTGTAGCCTAGCAGACGCAGTGAGTTACGCGTTATTGTGTTGATTGTTCACACGGCCAGGGATGTTAAAGAGTGGATTACGGTGAAGAAGATCAAAATTGACAAGTCAATCGCCTGAATTAAATCCAATTGAACACTTGTGGTCAGAATTAGAACATCAAAAAACATTAGAGTTAATAAATTGCCTTACAGGACGAGTGGGCCAAATTCCCGAATATAGAATTAATTAAAAGTATGCCACAAAAAATTGAAGCATTTATTGCTAATAAAGAATGGCCAACAAAATATCAAGTTTGTAATAGTTTCCTGGGAAGTTGTCTTAAAAATTCAGTTGCCATTACTATCTGATCCGTTTATGTACATACTACAGGCTTCCTACGTATGGCCTGAAAAAAATTGACGGTAAAAGTTAATAACCTCCTATCTGCGAACTGGTGGAGTTGTCATATTCAACTACGGTAAAGTGAAATAGATTATGTCAATTGCCTGCTTATTTAGACTGACGGGAAACAGACATAACCCTCTATTTTGTTGTAAAATCCCTTGTCTTAAAAGAATCGTGATTTAGAGGGTAACGTCTAGGAGCGTAACAACTGTCACTATAGCAATTTAGACTCTTCAGTCAGTCGTATATAGACAAGGCTATATATTTCGAATATGTAATATGCTGTACCTCAGTTGGGGATCTGTCTCAGTTCTGGACTGAGTGACTAGGTTCCAAACTGAGACAGGTCCCAAACTCAGACACAACTTATATATTAATATCGCAAACCACACAATTTTTCCAGTAGCAAATCTACTACGCAATGATTTGCCTTGCCATTGTGATGCTCGTGAGCCCATTTTCTACTAAGGCTTATGTTCGACACATATAAAGATCTTGGAGAGTTTATTAATTCTCCATAGTGCACATGGCATGGCCTCACACAATTGATCGCACATCGTAATTCCAGTGACTTCATCTAGAGATAAAATAACAACGTAATTCTTAATTTTTTTTTCTACAATTGCGGAGCGATATTTTATTCCTAACGACATAACCAGCATGCTAAGCTAGTTCAAACATTTGTCATCCTAAGTAAATAAGATGTGACATAAAGAATGTATTTGATAAGAAAAAGTGGTTTAGAATGACAACCATGTACATCAAACCCAAAGTATTGATAAGCGTTGTTAATAAAACTATAGGCTCAAACTCTATTAAGATTTGAATTCTATTGTCCTTCGTTATCGCCGAGCGTCTAAACAAAAGCAACTCATTAATTCAAAACCCATCATCTGTTAAAAAGCACAATCATTCTTTCTCAACAAGAGTAAGCAATCGATCAAAACCAAAACTTGTAGAAATTGAAACGTCACTTGAATTAATTCAATCTCAAGTCACTAGTTCGAAGGCATATGCCTTATAAGTTAGATATTTTTGTCTTCTTTTGTATCAAAGTTTGTATGATTTCCGGTCATCGGCTCTCAAATATGATTATCGTAAAAAGATTGTTGCATTATATCCTATTAAAGCGACCGAAACTGAAATAGCGGGAATATAAACAAAATGTAAAAAATACGCAAGTTAACTAGAGCATATTATAGTGACAAATAACCGTTAAGTGTCGCAAAAACTTGTTTCGAAAGATTGTATACAGATTATAACGTCCTAAGCCACTTTCGCATTCAGTATACCTACGGTTTCTTCATTGTCACTTTATCGTTAATACTGATATGTGTCTCTTCAAGCTTAGGCAGCATTGAATGGGATAATATGGACGGGCACCGGATAATAAACAGTATTTCTTTTAAAAACAACAGAATAAACAAGGAGTAAGCAAAATACGCATATAATGAAGTAAATATAACGTTTAGGAACGACAGTAACAGGCACGAGCCGCCTTGTAAAGGACTAAAATCCATACTTAGATGTAAAAGTGACAAACGCGCTCATAAGCTTAAAGGTAACTTTTTAAGAGGCGAGTTACTAAAACTAAATCTAAGGTCTTGATATCAATAAGGCAAATTTTGATTTCCAGCAAATTTATGCAATTGTAATTGCTGGATTACACCAAGAGGGGACAAATAAGAAAAAAAAAAATTGCTATTGGCTTACGCAATAAACGAATCGTAATACCCCCAACTTTTAAGGGGGCAAGTTACTAAAGTCTTGATGCAAATTTCGATTTCCTGCAAATTTATGCGACGCCAAGGGATGTGAGTAAAATGTCCGTGCACGAGTAAATACTGCTTGTTCGCCAATGTCCTTATGCTTAAATACAAACTTTTTTTGCAAAGTTACCTGTTCTCGGCATGACGGTAAACTGCCGCCTTTACATAATGTACCACTTCAACTAAAAAACGCGAATGAGAGTTGACGTTTACTAACGTGGTAGACGGCAAACGTGGTAAACCGAGAGGCATATTAATAAAAGTCGAACGTCGATTGAGGTTTAGGGAGGTAAGTGATGGTTTCTAGATTTTTGTTCATATTCCTAAACGAGTCGGTATCGACAGAAAAAGGCATTTCTGTTCTATTTAATCAAGGAATTTCAACAGCATCCCAGGAAGGTGCACGGCTTAACGCAGTTATGCTGTCCGGGAGCGAAAGCTCGATTGTAGAAAAGTTGCCGAATACTTTTAATGGGAAAATCAATATAAACTTTTACAATGATCGTTCTAATGTTTGGCGAATTTTGGACTGAAATTATTGCCAAACTTGGGATAAATTTTTTTAGACATTTTAGTGATAATCAACAAAACAGCAACATTCGGTAAGCAATTTTACAGAGCGAGTTTTTTTTTTTACTTTTATTTGGAGTAAAGAGCAGTTGACTTGATAACTTTTACTATGAAAATCGCATAACAGGTTGTTCATTCATCAATGTGTATTCATTTCTTTTCGGCTATCATATAAAAATGGTTGTATAAAATTCCCAGAAAACTACCAGAAAAGGTAATAGAAGGCAAAAATTACTAGACGGTAAAAAAAGTTATTGAGAAAAATGTCAGACTCAAATTTGTCGTTGATGCTTTGTAATCACATTGATTTAATTGCCAAAATTATAAATAACATTGATAGAGTGTAAAATGGCAACTATGGATCCTGAATCGTGACATGTCTATTAAAATTATTCCCAACTTGAATTACTTTTGACATTTAACGAATTTCGAGAAGCGACTTACAATCAGACTTTTTATTATTCAGGAAAGAATAGCGTAAATTGTGGAGTGTAATTGACTAGATGACCTTTTAAATCAAAACGTGTAATTACGGATTCTTGGTTAAGTGCAGCCCTTCTCTTCGCTTATCCTATCGGCTTGAATAGGTATTTCTTTTACCATTATTTGTTTTTTATTATTATCACATATAAATTTCATTGACTTGTAAATACGATGGTACAGTGAACATACAATTCTCTTTCTCGACAAAGGTCTGCAGTAATATCGCCGAGTATGGCGTCTTTGTGGCTATAAAGAAATTTGCCTGTTTGTTCATCTTGAATATTGTACGATGTAGCACAATAGAATAAAATTTTCATTCAAACTACAGTATGTCTTTAGTTCCAGGGATCAAGGACATGCATAATCCAGCAATTGACAACTTGGTTCAAGCCTCCTTAAGACTTGAATGGATTTCTCACGAAGAAATCACCGACATAAAACCAACTCAAGTTGACAACGTCTACAACGCTACTCGCAAATACACACTAGACGATGGTGAAGTTAAATAAATGATAATGCTGTTATGCCTTGGAAACAGCGGAGAATGTACACAAATACTTGTTAGTGAGTTTGCTAGAATGTACTCACTTCCAACACACACGTACAATAATGGAGACAGTCATTTTAGACGGTATAAGGGATGGCTTGACAGTCGCAACAGCATGATAAAAGGATTTACCAAGTCTAATAACAAGTTTCGCAGCTTGCGTATAAAAGGATTCGCCAAGTCTAATGACAAGTATTACATGGTTGTTGATAAACGCTTTTACCACTGTTATTCTCGATATGGATTCTGCGCTGCATGTGGAATACTCCGATGTAGTCCTGTGTGGTGCATTTGCGGTCATAAGAAGTGTTCAATGGATGGACTAGCAACAATAAGCAACTCGATGAGTTTATTAAAAAATCTCAATTACAAACAAACTCACCAAATGATGCCTATTTGGAATGGATTCCATACGATTGTATTGATGTTGAGGCATATGGCGTATACTTGTATGGTCTATCTACTTATAAATACGTTAAATTCACTCCGCTTGAGATAACAGACGAGACACATGATTTATATTATGCCGAGGTAAACTATTCTGTTATGCGTCATGTTTATTGAATAGTTTAAATAATTATCGACTTATTATCACGTATCATTTCCACCAGTTATGTGATAAGCATCCAGATATTCTTACTGCGGATATTTGGGTTACCATCGGATTCACATATGATGCAAACGAACAAAAGTATTGTCTAATAAAGGAAAAGTATGGGCGTGGATTATGTCTGGCGTGTGCAAAGCGATTAAACCACAAGATAAATGCGTTCTGTTATCGTTGTAATGCACCAAGACCTGTTGATTTGACGACTGGCAACAAGTCTTTGGATACATTTATTATGGAGTCGTGGAGTAATATGACAAGGGACTGTGATGCTTATATACAATGGATTGAATACTCTTTATTGACAAACATACAAGAGATGACATCTTTATGCCATGGATGCACACATATAGCAGAATGGACAACAAATGAATTGACACGTGTGACACTCAAAAAGATAGTTGA
>CAJVPI010001690.1:0-10490 GCA_910592345.1 Paraglomus brasilianum
ACAAAGACAAGGTCCAGTCAGTTCTCTGGCATCCAATTGAATCAACTGTATTTGTGACTGCATCTTATGACAAGACAATCATGAACAGTCTGTTTGATAAGCGTATGCTGAACATTGCCGGAAAATTAAAGATGAGGTAAACTTATGAAGGCTCCATACTGGATGTTATTCCTGACGTGAATCAGGAAAATGTTGGTTTTTTTTCTATTACTATTGATTTTGTCGCCAAAATAAAAAAGGGTCTAGAATTTGTCATATGATCACAGAGTTGAAATATTTTATTCTGACATGGATCGATCAAAAGCTGTGATTCTTCTTAATGGAAACTTTACCCTCAAACAAGTCTAACTCGACGAAAAGAACTTCAGAAAAAACTAAAGGTTCAAAAAAAAGAACTCACAAAAAGCGCAAAAAATCCGATCGGAAAAATAAGAATCAGGAAAAGGAAAGAACGAGAAAACGACAACGACGTGAACGTAAAGAGAGGGATATAGAAAGTTCCAGCAGTGACTCTTGCTCGAATACGGATGAAGACAGCGAAGCCATATGGGTGGAGAAGAAAGTAGAGTTACCTCACGAGGTGGAAAATTATGAACAAAAAAGTAAGAAATTATCCCTAGTGACAGTTATACCAATGATCTTGTTTAGCTAACAGTTCGACATTTCTGTTTTGAGTACCGTCCGGCTCACCATCAGATGCTCGCATACATTACCGCACACAGCTAATACCATCCGTGGCTCCACGATTAGCATCCAATCCAATCTTATCGGCAGATGAATTGAACAAACTAAAAGCCAAAGCACTGCGTGCCAGCCTCATGAATTCGCCAAACGCCAAAGAATTAGAGAAGAATTACGAAATGGAAAAAAAACGAGCTGAGGGAAATGTACGAATACAAACGGGTTGGGAAGAGAAACTTACAGATTATATTGCATGTAAAATATACAAGGTCTAATTCCGGTTGTTTTGAACGAATAGGATAAAGTGGAAATTGTGCCGATAGTCGACAGTAGGGGAAGGTTGTACGACACTACTAATCCTTCTGCATCGTCCTCATCGCCTAAACACGCTGGCCCGCCGCGGCAAAAGCGAAATGAAAAGGTTAAATCTCGACGCCGTCCATTTTCATGCACGATTTCAATCTTTTTTATCGATGTTCACATTTTTGCCTTCATCCATTATCATTCAAGATTGATACACACGATGAAACTGGGACCCGAATTCGCTACTTTAAAGGTGACGATAAGCTTCAGCTTCAAGATCTCGTTATGCAAGAACGTCTGGGAACGGGAAAATCGATGGACGTGCAGATGGCCGGGAGGATCATGGGTGATAAAAAGTTCGAGGTTCGTAGTCTGCAAACTGGATTTCGTGTATCCTAGCCTGGTTGCGGGATTAGGCTGAGAGTTAACTGAGATGGATTTTATGAATCTTTTTATCGTTTTAGGATGATTTGGATTATTTGGACGAACATGCAGATAAGATGGCAAAAGGAAAGGAACAAACTATCGAGCAGAAGCGACAGTTTGCTGTTCAAGGTGTGAGTGAATAGCAAGATGATATCCTATATATATATTCTTATCGTTTCTTATTCGTTCTCCTATGCCTTTTCAGATTTCAAAAGATCTCAGGATTTCATCAATTCTTGCCCTTACTGTTTTGGCGAAGACAAATCGCCTGTTGCACCTATGGTCTCTCTCGGAACAAAGACATATTTGGCCCTAAGCACTGTAACCGAAATGACTTCCGGCCATTGTCTTATTGTACCGATTCAGCATTGTCTAACCACTTTGGAACTTGACGATGATGTTTGGGATGAGATTAGAGTACGTTGAAACGTGACTTTGATTGTGGTTAGCGTGTAATATCTTTGATTAAACGTCAGCTTTCACGCTTACTTACTCATGCGTTTAGCTTATGGTTTAATAACTTACATCTCAAACCACCTAGAACTTTATGAAATGTCTGATACAAATGTTTCACTCAGAAGACCGTGGCGTACTGTTTTTCGAAACCGTAATATCTTTCAAACATCAAAAGCATTCCGTAATTGAATGCGTTCCACTTCCCTGGAATCTATCTCAGGACGCTCCGGCATTCTTCCGAGAAGCGATATTGTCTACTGCCGGTGAATGGTCGCAGAATAAAAAGGTAGTCGATACGACGAAAGGCTTTCGAAATAAAATGGTGAAGGAGTTACCGTATTTTCATGTGTGGTTTAATGTTGATGGGGGAATGGGTCACGTTATTGAAAACGAGAAGAAATTTCCGGGATGGTTTGGAAAGGTGAGTCAGAAGGAAGCCGTTGTCTTTATCCCTTTGATATGATAGCTAATCAGTGAAATCACGTAGGAAATTATCGCAGGAATGTGCGATCTTCCACCGGATCGCTGGCGTAAGCCCAAGAAACTGAATCCTCGTGATAAACATAAACGCGTACAAGAATTTGTGAAAAAATGGAAAAAGTGGGATTGGACGCAAATGCTAGAAGGCGGTGAATATTAGGATAAAATGTACGAGTACGGTAACTTGTTACGTATTATAATACGACAGAATTAACAGTCAGTAACGTTTTTTTTTGTACACTAACGTAAAAAAAGTTGTCTAATTCTTAAGTTTAATATGTCAGCTTCATTAATACTACGTTTACGAAGTATATTGAGTGCTCTGTTACTTGGCCATGATAATCAACTGCTCGAGTATCTTTACGGTCGTATTCGTATCCTTCAACAAGAAAAACTACAAACAACATAATAAATTAGAATATTTTACAATTGATTAGAACTCCATACTCTACCATAACTTACTTTCGCTTTCCCTTCACCAGCTAAATAAATCGCATTTGTTCCGACACGCGAGAGTACCAATGAAGACAATTTGATTCGTGATATGTGAAAGATATGATGTTCGATGGCTTGCATGAGTTCTACTCAAGCGGGACGAAAACCGTGTTACATTCTAAAATTGGTTCCAATAATACACATAACAATTGAATAATTACTCTTGTCTGTTTCTGAGGATGTCATACACCTGCGTTGGATTTGACGTAGGAAAGGATAATTGTGAGTATTTATTATTTTGCATGGAAGTTGGATTACATGTGCACTTACCCATTGTATATACATTTAACGTCTTCGAATGGTATATTCACTGTCATTGTTTTTAGCTCGTCAATATTTGGAAGACTGTAACTCAGTTCAAGTGACTTGACATTGTTTGCTTCATGTTGCTCTAAAGAAATTACCATGAATGTTTTTGTTCCACCTTACAAACTCCATCAACTCGGTTCTCTTCCGTCCTTCTTACCCTGTCCGAATGCATTCTTCGCCCACTCTTCAGTAATAAACCTCAATTGTGTCGATTGTAATCTGTATCGACATATTCTGCAATCAAATCTTGTCTGAAGCCATTCGAAAATAATTTCAGCTAACTTCTGCGGTGCCTTAATAAGAAGCATTGGGAAGCGGGTGAACATAGCTAGGCATATGAGAAACGATTTCCGACATAAAAAGAATCAAGTTACAGAACTAGCGTCAAAAGTAGGTATTACATATAAGCGGTTAACAAGTAAAACATGGGTGTTACCAACTTACAATCGTCTTCGGTTGCCTCATCCCCATTTACGTCAGGCAAGAGAATCAAGTAAAGTGCTTGTTCAGCCGCACGCCCTTGCATTGCATATCAATTACTATCAACAAACGTATTAATTCATGCCGAAATTCAAGAATGCTTACCTCGCGGTTTATATATGATCTCTGCGATCAACGGACTCCCAGTCAATCCTATTCAAGAGCACCTGTTAACGAAATGATACCATATATAATCATAATCCATTTCATATACCTGTCCATTCGGAAGAATTAATCGTCGTAATTTGGACACTAATTACACGTCCATTAAACACATCGGCCTCCTCTTCCATAATCACGGTGGTTGGATCTGTCATTTGTCCAACAATAAACGCATAGAGTTCTTCCCCATACTTGGTCAGATTATTTCTTTGGAATTTATATAAAGGTGTGCATCGATGTAGAGAGAAAGTTTTATTCGCAAGGATGTCTTGTGGGAAGGATGGATTGAGTAGTTACATACATGTAGGAAAAATAAATGTATATCATATATATTAGCGTGCTCCAAAAATCAAACATGACTCACCAAAATTTCGCTGGGTTGTGATGCTGGACATGTATAAAACTCGAATAAAATCACCTGGTTTGAAACTTTTATATAGTAGTAACTTCGGTGAAGAAACCAAAGGTATTAGTAGTTGTATGTAGGATTGTTATTATTATTATTATTATTATGATTTTCGCGTCCGAAAATTTAACGTATGATGACGTCACCGAAAGATGATCGATTATCTTACCATGAGGTAATTGATCGGATTTTATGATTTTGGAGTATTAATTCGTGTACACCCCTGCCAAAAGTATTTGACACTCCTAGTAAAACATATGAAAAATCTTCTTTTTTTTTCTTTTCTAAAATCTCGATTGTACGTATTTACTATGTGAATTACAATGATTCTGGCACTGTTGTGAAGTTAATTGATTGTATTTTTCGAAAAAAATAGTGATATGTTCAGTTCCGTTATCGTACTAAAGCAGCTGCTCGATGAAGTGGCTGGTATCATGTTACACATATATGCTATCACTTCACCGAACAGCTGCTTTAGTACGATAACGAAACTGAACATATCACTATTTTTTTTCGAAAAATACAATCAATTAACTTCACAACAGTACCAAATTCACATAGTAATTGAGGCGGATCTTTGGAAATCAGTTTCTAAACAACAACCATGTAAATTGCTATGGGATAAAAGAATAATTCGGGACTTGAGAAACTTTATACGACAAAGACTCGTATCAAAAGTTATGCCACCATACTAATACCCCTCTGATCTTGAAGAAAAATATCTTTTGGATTTCGAGACCGTAAATGAATTTATAAAGGCCATGTAAGATTTTCTATTTTTTATACATTGCTTCAACCACCATTTTATATTAAATTTTATTTTTTAATATAGAATGACTACCAATAAAAATTTTCTTTATAAGAGAAAGAATAAGCGAGTCATGGAATCAACATGGAAACATGATGTTGTTAATGGTATAAAAAGGCTGATTTTTCATGATATAGTAATAGATGAGTTTGCGGTAGAGTGGTAAGAAATTTGTGTTTCTCTCAAATTCATTCTTACTCTGAATATATGTATTTAAGGGATTATAGCTCCAGTGAAAGCACACAAAATCGTAATTCAAGGAAGGGTCCACATCAGATGTCGGATTAGGAGCAATCATATCACAGATAGTAATAGATCAAGAAGACCAGGCTGATTATGCCATAGCTTATGCATCTAAAGCTATGAATGCATCAGAAAAGAATTACAATACAACCCACAGAGAAGGATTGGCCAGACAAAAAGCCAGATATAAAAGGATGTCTTAGTGTGAAGAATCATCTTATAGAAGTATTTTTTGCAGACGTATCTTCTGGTCCTTTTGAACCTACAACTGCTTCCCTCAAACATGAGGAAGATGATTACAAAAAATTGATTTTACTTTCAAAAGATGCTTATAACTATATAAGAGAAAACTATTCCAATGATGGCTTTTCCATTTTTACAATACACTTTTCGGTTAGTATTAATGTACATTTTTTATACTATTTGCAAAGTTACTATATTGTTATACGACGAATTGCGATTTACGATTAACGATTAACGATTAATAATAATAATATTATTAGTACGCCAGATGATCACTTTTAAATGTATCACACAAACATGTAAATCTGACGTAAATTTAGTGACGTTGAATCAATATTTTAGCAATAGCTATGGACCATTTAGATTTTTGAATAGCATACCGCAGTAGCAATTTAGATATATAAACAACCAAATTCAAATAGTTTCTGTACCTTTTCCACTTAGGATTTGGTCGGAGACTCCAACGGAATAATGGAATAACTCTTACGGTGGAATAATACTTATTATTATAGAATCGAATAACAAATACGATAGAAAACAACTAATAAACTTACGATTGGAAATATTCAACTGCCGTTCACTATGATCTCTAATGTCGTCTCTAATGGTAGAAATTGCTTGCACTGTGACACAAGCGCTGGCTCAAGAAGTACTAACATGTTTGCAGGAAAGAAGTACACACAATGTGAATCTGATACTCAGCAATGCAGATAAGGTCAAACTTGAGGGCACTGAATGCTAGTTTAAGAAGACTGATGCTTGCAAGAAATACCAGTGCTTTGCAAGCAAAGGAACTACAAACAGATTTGCAATTTGCTTGACTTGACTCCTCATCTGACAGATCAGTTCTGGCATTTGCATTACAAAGTGACACAGCTCTAGACATCTGCAGATAATGAAATCAGTTCCTATCTTCTGTAACAATAACAATGCATGTTCATATCAATACCTTATTTTTCCTGTTATAATAAAGTGTGGTCTCAAAATTTTGTTCAATGCCCTTAGAACATTGAGCTCTAGACCTGCACAAACACCTGTATGCCTTCATATGGTTTGAAAGTTGGCTCCTTGTGCACTCAAGTGTTTCACAATATTGATCTAAGTCATTAAAGACATCATCCCAAAAGTGCTACTTTTGTCAGTGGGGTGCCTTCAGTTTTTGTAGTAGTCCTGCTTTTATCGAAAGTTGGATTGTACAACATCTTTGGTGGCACTTTCAAAAGCTTCTTCAACAGTAATAGTAAGCCGTCCTTGGAAGGAAAATAAAGAATGAATGAGTAAATAGGATGGACAGCTTAATATGTTGCCCTGATAACAACAAATTGTGAACATGAGTACAATTCAAATTGAAACACTTCATAAACGAAGAAGCATATTACCACATCTACTCTACCTATACACACACTACTCTATGACCCCAACGCCCGAGTCACAAAGTCGTTACCTGGCTGCCCTAAGAGTGCAGTCTGCTGCTTCTGCTGCTCTGCCCTTTCTGTATAGAGGGGGTTAAGAAGGTCCTTCCCCTTCTCACACCCAAGTGTTGTTTTAATCTCGTTAATTCGTTTTCAAGTTCTCCGATTTTCTGGTTTACTTCCTCGATGGTTGTCATGGTTTGATTCTGCGGAAAGATTAAGATGTGCTGCGTGATATGATCTAATTAATACACTAGTGCAGACCTTTCACAATGTAACTATTGTTCCCCGAAATATTTCTTTTTACTTGAAGACAACCAATAATACCTCATATGAGATTCTGAGGTAATTAGAACGGCTTTTATTTTAAGATATTTATTTACATCGCGTAATTTTTTCATTACATCTATAGATTATTATTATCAGGAATTTACCTGCCAGGTCGCACAAACCGATACGTCGTACAGCCCAGACGTAAAAAGCTTTTTTTTTCTTCATGGTAACAATATTGAAGGCATAAAAAGACATAATTAAGATGAGCCGGCAAGAGCAGTGTGAGATAAACTCTGATGACGAATATTATACAGCTGATGAAGGGGGCCACTTATATGGCTCTGCTCTGCAAATAAATGATATCAACCAGCAATTATCTCCAGTTTATCCCAATTATATTTGTGGAGCAAAGGCGCCCTCAATTTATAATTGGTTACATTTTATATGGTCCGAGAATGTTTCCAAATCTAATTGTGCAAATTTGTATCACGAGTATCTCACTTGGTGCAAAACTAATAATAAAAAACCGTTACATAATATTATTTTCGAGAAAAAAAATCGCAAACCGACATTAATCGGATTCAAGCGCGTATAGTGGTGGAAAGAGAGAATGGCAATATATATCCTTAATCGATCTAAGATTATGAGGGCACGTAAGTGCCTTTGCTCCGCAAATAGAATTTATACATTATTTGATAATACCTTGGCTCATAAACTCGAATGGCAAAACTGTGCGTTTTTATTTCTCGAGTAATTTTATTAACGCAAACTATGAGATTATCGAAAAGTACGACACAAATGCAAAGTCATCGTAACTCGAATTACAATGCGCGGCAAAACAGTGAGTGAACAATTAAAAATTCTGCTTATCAGCCGCAAGAAGACGTAGAAAAAATTATTCTGTAAGGAATCTGCTGGCGCGAACGAGGCGTAGTGCAGCCAATCCTACATGATCTCAATGTCACTCGCTTTGACCAAATAACCGATCAAAACGCGATTAGGGACGCGACTTTTTTTTTATCGCTCACTTGGTCAAATAACAAAATTTTTTCCAGCTATCTCAAATGACGACGCAAATGCAAAGTCATCCCAGACACAAACGTAATCCCATCGTACCTGAAAAACCGGGATGATTATAATCTCGTCAAAAAAACCGTCTCCAGGAGAGCTTAAAATGACTATAGGGGCGTAAAAACGATATGAGGATAGTAATAACTGATTAGACTATAACTATCCCAAAATATATTACTGATGGGTTTGTCTTGGATTTTGACTGGATTAGAAGCTAAATGTTTATCTTTAAAGGTGAGTTGTAGGAATTGGTGTTGAGAGTTAGAATCAATACCTATAAGGTCAAGAATCAGACATGGGACATGGCAATGGTGATTTTTTATAGTATAAGTAAAGTTACACAAACACCAATTATTTGTTTTGACGTTGACATGAATTTTCTCTTAGATATCAACAAGGTAACAGCAATTGTAAACTTAAGCACCTTGTTCATTAAATTGCTATACCAGGCTAAAGTTAAGGTGCTTTTTAATCTTTAAGATATGTTTCTTCTAGAGATATTTTTGTTTTAATTTCACAACACTAATTTTCTAATGGATGTTTATCCATTGGAGGACAATTGGAACCAACATTTTCGTTTAACAAAATGGCATTCGAAATTCATAAATTACTTGGAGAAAAAGCTGTTGCCTCTTCCACAATACAAACTTTTTATCTTCGAAGAACAACCCACGGAAAAAGACCATTGAGGCAATTTCAACGTTGGATTGACGAAGAAAAAAAGAAAAAGTAAACAAAGTTGACAGCGATAATTAATAATAAAAAAAAATAGTGAATCATTTTCTCCCATGCAATCACTCTGGTGCTTTTATTGTTATTTATATTTTCAAATAAAAAAATATGCTTACAAAAATTGAACAATGTTACATTATTTGACTATTTGGCTCAATGTGTCAAACTAACGAAATGCGAATCAAAGCTCAACGGATGCGCTCAAGCAGTCTTTTATTAACAAGTCGAAGACTATAGGAGCGACTTTTGTTGATAGTCGCTCGACCAGTGGAGGCGTTAGACAAGCTTTTACGTTAAATTTACTTTCTTTTATGTTGGCGTTAATGTTCGTTTATTGATTTTATTTGTTGTTCTTGGTAAATTTTCTTTCATGTTTGAGATAAACTTCAAGTGTTTGAACATTATTTATTTTAAAACATATAAAACAATTTTTTCACTCTGTTCTTTCTAATAGTGCTATGGTGCTGTAATTAATTTCATGCAAGTGAAACTTGATATAAGAAGCTCTCGATATAAGAAACACTAATTAAAATTTGATATAAGAAAGTTGATCTAAAAAACAGTCTATATGAAACTATCTCTATATAAGAAAGTTACTAATAAACTCTCGGTATAAGAAAGATTCTAAGATTTTTTACTATGGTAATAATAAGTTATAATTGGAGGGACTATCAATTCATAGTAGTGACGAATAAAGTCTCCGTCTGTCGTATTATCTTCGCTTTTTCTATCCGATCAATAGCAATAGACCAATCATACTTGTCATTCATATATTTATTATTATTAGCAAGAATTTATTTCAGATTATTTCGACTAAATCGAAGAATCAATACATTGACATCAATACATGAATCATTTGAACATAGAAACATATCGAAATCTACTCCTACTCCCAAAAAATTGTTATATTGAGTATTATTACATAAATAGAATTGAGAAACATTGACCAGGTCTCCAAAGGTCGTTGTTTTTTTCCGAACTTTGACGCCGATCGAAACAAACTTCCGGTTGGCGAATGAACTAACAGACTTGGAGCAGATTCCTGTTAGACCCCATGTTCCGATGAAAGGACGACGACGACGTGTTTGACGCTGCGGTGTAATTACTGATCGTTGCCGTCACAGTTTGTTTCAGACACTGGATAAACCAAAATCTGTTATCTTTGCAATTCCTGATTGACAAAGATAGATTGTTTCGACAACGGATAAACCAAAATCTGTTATCCTTGCAATCCCTGATTAGCAAAGATGTTTTAATAACAAGGGAATTTGCAATTTTTACTGGCTCTACTTGACGTTCAGCCCTAGTAACTTCAACCTCATAATCCACAGGTAAATAATACATAGTAATAGCCATGTCCACCAAACAAGCCATGACCTTCACTAATGTATTTTCTGTTCCTGGAAACCTTTCAAAGTGCATTCAGCCTAATTTGGGGCAGACTGCAACAAAACCAGACAAAGTGAACATTCTATAAATGAGTGGCTGATTATGATGTGGTTGTAAAATT
>CAJVPI010001691.1:0-10487 GCA_910592345.1 Paraglomus brasilianum
AAATTATGAAACGATATCTACAGTATATGCTATCATTGTTCATGGTCATGTGATTTATTATAAAATCACGTGTTGATATACATACGAAATTTTGGACTGTGCGGTTTTAGATGATAGCCACCATAGTCCGAGAGTTTGAGCAATCTAGTTTGTTTCACAATAAGAATTGTTTAGATATTCCCATAATTTGGCCTGCATCAGTTATGAGGCATAAAATTAAGATATCGTAGTTTCACTATTGTAATATGTGCGTACCTCCTCGTTTTGAGTTACTAAATTTGGTAAGGGAGATAGTTTAGCATTCGGGGAGGTAAATTATAGTTACCCTTTCTACCTCCCCAATTTGTTGCCATATAAATATGGTAAGGGAGGTACTGATGAGAGACACACTCAAATTTTAGGCGATAATAAAAAGGTTGACTTTTTTTTTGACTACTATTGAAAAAAGAAAAAATTGTCAGGTGAATTTAATTTTAACTTAATTCGGTCTGAAATTTTTTTAAAAAAACCCCCCGTTAAGCGATAGCCCTGTCGCTCTAGCAACTTACGGATAATAAGAAAACTATACAACGATATAATTCCTTAATCGAAGGCGTCGTATAATTAAGAATCTCGGCTGCTTTTTGTATAAGTATGATTTAAACGATGAACTATATGTTTCACTACTGATCGCTTTATATGATTTAATTATACCCTATTAAACGTTTAAATTAAACGTACTATTACACATGAATGGCACGGGCCTCAACGCTCAATACAACATAAATATAACACAGCTCCTATCCATATTCTTCACGAATTTTCTAAATTATTAAACTTAGTACAATGTTATCAATGTTCTATTTTTTCAATGCAAAGTTTCAAGTTTTATTTTACAACATTCTTGCTCACTGACAAAAGCTACAATCTGACCTACACTTATCGATAATCCTAAATCATGTAATGGCTAATACTAATACGAGTTTGACATTCAATAGTACGCCCATTTATCGTACCATTAGATTCACACCGTTTGAATAGTAAGGTCTATGAGTTGGCCTGTGCATGCAATAGGATCGTTGAGTTCATTCTAAGGTGCCTACTTACCGGAACCAAACAATATACTAAAAAGAAAGAGGAAACGGACACTCTTCGAAACGCTGACATTACCAGAGTATATCACAATTTTCTGTTGTTCGATGCAATTATAAAAATAATTATCTGGATAGACCATTTACTTTGCAAAAAGTGTACTAGCCACTAATAAAGCTTAAAATGTTTTATCGTTAACTCGTTATTGTTGTGCACTGGTCAATCTTTTTAAATTATATACAGTCAAGCCTCTCTAGAGTGAAATACTTACTCTCCCTAAGTGCACGACCCCCTAATGCATTATCTCTCTAAGTGCAGAGAATGCTCTGGTACCTATGGAAATAAGTGCAGGTTCTCCCTATTCTATAAGTACACGATTCAATAAACAGCCAATCAAATTTATAGATCACGTCCACCATTTAAGTACTGCTAGTATTTAGCGAGAATGTTTACAAAAATTAAAAGAACTACATTAACAAACTGCTTGTTCTCAAGTACAAAGACAGTAACCCCAATGCTACCCACGTAAATATTGCTCAATGAGTTAAGATGACCTTTAAGGAATATTAAAACGTCACCAATACCAAAAGATTAAGAGCTGTCCAATATCCTGATCTTGAAAATGCAATGTACGAATGGGTCATATAGTATCAAAGAGAAGGCAAAACAGTTTAAGCTGTTGAATATATCCAAAGACGAATTTAAGTTTCGACTGGTTATTAAAGTTCAAGAAAAGACAAGTCTTACTTGCTTTTTAGGTTTGTTCGTTGATTATTATAAGATATAACAGTATTTATACAAACAAATCACGTGAATTCAATATTACTGGTTCTCCCTAATGCAGGTCTTGCAGGCATTAGCGTCGGTCCCACTTAGGGTAGAGCAATTCGCTGAAACATGGAAATTCTGATAATTGAGTAGAATTGTTGCGCAACCACCTTCGGATTAACGGTTTTGACGATATGTCTGAACGCATAGTAGTCTTGATAAACGGGAACAAATAACGTATTTCGATTAATTATATTGTGTACATCTCTTATATATTATGACTAATACTAATGTGTTCTGGAATCCAACAATATCTAGACTATTTTTGATATACTTGTCATTATAACCCAACAATTGTGCCGCAGCCATCGAAAAGGCTAGACTCTTCGGATCGACCAAACGGGTTGACGGGAAACTAACCTGAATATTAAACTGCCAACTCGATAAATTGGCCTTCAAATTCCTTTATACTTTCTTTTTTGTGCTACCGTATTACTATAAATGAAACGTTGTTGCATATAAATGATTGCTTTCAACCCGTAAACTTGTATCGAAAACATGTTGTATGCTCGCTCAAACATTCAACTTCTACCACCAATAATTCTCCTGTTTTCTCTTATGGTCGATGCTCTTCCTACCCCTACTGACGGGAATTCATCGGATCCAACAAGCGAGTCGGTCTTTGATTTGATGAGCACCGTTCTAATTGCATCAATCATAACAATTGATGTTGATCACATAAAGCGTGGAGAAAAGCTTCTACAAAGAACTTTCTACTCAGTCTGTGCACTCATTACATTCTTAATAATTCCTTCTATGGAAATTTGGTTCTGTGTTGGAGCTTACAAAGATACCAATGATACTTTTTTTATTGCATATCTGACAACAATTCTTTTAATGAGAGCTCTTCGACACGCTATTGAATTGTGTCGTATGCGAAATATGTCTGTAAAATACGTTTATCTACTTCCCCTATTTTTGTATTTTATATGTAGATTTGGCAAAGACATAGTTTTTGGCTTTATGGCCGTGAAACGAGGATACGTAAAATCGCCGACTCACTGGTTTGTTTTTGGACCCCTTATCATGGCATTCCTCGTTGGTGTAGGACTATTTATATATATTCTAAAGTCTTCGGATGAACTCAACGAGTGGGAACAGACATTGGAGGCAATGAATGATAAAGTTACCGAGGAGGAGCGCAATGAAAAGCGTAAAAATTTTATAAGAGGTTTCAGTCGAAAATTTCGGAGGGCAGTATGGACAGTTGGGTTTTGTTCCCAACTAATGTTTTGTTTGATCGTTGTACCTTCGGTTCTTTGGATAAAGCTTTACCTTACGTTGGGGTTTATAGCATTTACGATGCTAGATATTTCTATAAAATTACAATGCAAAATTGAGAGAACCGAGACGATCAAGATTGAGACAAAAACTGGAACAGTGGCGACAAATAGCGCGTATTATCATGATCATAGCATATCAAACGAACAGCATGAAGAGCGTCGAGAAGAAATTTTGGTGAAAAAATTTGTTTATACACTATCTGCATAAAAGTACCAAACACTCTAATTTTACTAATTACTCAAAATTAATAAGGCTAAAATTTTTAGAGTTATTTTTACTGTATTGTTTATAACTTTCAAATAAACTGATTGGTAATTTTGAACCTGTATAGTAGTCGAATTATTGGCTTTCAGAGGCGGTGCTACAAGACCAACTCTTGGCTTTTCTAAAACAACGGTTACATAATCATTAATAAAGAAAAAGTTTTGTAACTCGATTACAAATTGTTTGTCAAAAAACTTTGGATTCTGAGCTTAACAAAACGGCATGGCGAGCAAATTTTCAAAAATTGTCTCGAAGAATTAAAGCAAGTATAATGGCTGGTCGACAGGATATTAACTCTATTATAGATTTATGAATTAACAGTTGTCAAATTTTAGCTTTAGTTATTGTGTGTAATTAATAGAATTAGAGTGTCCGATATTTTTGTCCAGGTAGTGTACATGGGCAAATTCGATACGTCAAACACGACTAGTTGGGATAATTATCAAGAGACCAATAAGATTTGCCATAACATATCTTGTTTTGATGATTATAATTAAGAAAGAAACAGGATAAAGAACGAAAAACTGCTATTACTATTGCTTATTATTATGTAATAAATGTTTATATTAGTCTGTTTTAAAAATTGTTTCCTGCCGACTATCTATTTTAAATCTCTTGATTCCGAAACAAATTGACTACTTATTTCTATGTTGTTATTCTGCTCCAAGTAATTAAACAATGAAGGATACGAACTATCAATAAAGATAGTAATTGAATAGGAGGCATTCTAACGATGGTTTTAAATTTGCTGCTGATGGTTGAGGTGTCGGGTATATAGTTATTCATAAAGGAATACACATGATTACGCTAGTATTAGCTAATCCGTTTACGTATTAGCATTGATATATGTAATAACCGTTTTTAATTGATTTGTCCTGGGCTTTAGAGTCTGGATGATCATGTGTTCTGATCGTCTCATGTGGGATTACAATCTCGTAATGTCACATACTTGTGATACCACAATATATAGAATCATTGGGTACAGTTAATGTCGATGTTTTGCTATGAAACTCCAAAATGTAAGTTGCCAAATGACATTTAAATGATATCGATGAAGTTGTGACAAATAATACAGTGGTCTCGGAACTCATGGTAATAGTAACTTGCCTCTGCGACACTGCGACGCTACATAGCGTATGACAGTTTCAATTTGCCAAGGAATTTTCAGGCTAGACGTTTCTTCATAGTCACGCAATACGTTTTATTTATTTCGTCTTCTCGATGATAAATCGGCTGTATAGATACTTGAATATTTTTATTACAGTATTGGCTTTCCCCCCCTTGGGCCAGTCATTGTATACGCAGCATCAAATTTTTAACGCTCAAGACTTTTCACTGATAGACATAAACACGATCTTGTTTTTCAGCATACGAGGACACATTGTCGATGTCGTGTAACATTTCGACACTACAAATTGTATTTTATTCTCGTCCTGTTTATACGAACGATCTTCATTTTCCATTGGAACTTTCCAAATATCGATACCATAAAAGCAGAATAATACAATAACGATAACTTGGAAGGCTAAAAAGCTTTTCCATAACATATTTTAGAAAACGGCATGTCAGAAACCCGGTGTTAGAGGCACACCTTGTCCGTTTCAGTGAAGTGGACACTCACCAGCCACTGCACTCAACACTATAAAACGGAAAAGTTCGTTTATATTCTACTTGCTTGAGTTATAGACCAAAATTTACGTAAAATTAAGTATTTTAAAACCCAAAGCCAACCACCTACATCAGTTCAAAATATGAATATATCAACAATATTATCCATAATACTTCAATTAAGCTCTGTGCTGTGTACAAAAGGCGGTGATAGTAGTGGTAGTGAAGGTGGTAGTGGCCATTCTGGAGATTGTGACGAGTCTAATACTAGTACTAGATGGGTATTTTGGTATTACGATCCGCATGGAAATCGGTCATGCGGTAATCTTTGCATCCTCACTTTAATCATCACACTTGGCCTCATCAGTTTTACGACGATTGGGTGTCTTCTCTACTGGCGCATTTGTTCGCGCAAACAAGGAGAACGAGAATCATTCCAATCAAACTTCGATAATGCCTCAATATCAAATTCACAACGGACTGATCTCGAATCCGACAATGTCCTTTTATCATATGAAAATAAACCTCCTGTGCCTGAGTCCACTGCTCGGAAAAGACGGAAACACAAAGCATCGACAGATGCATATGAAGCAGCAGAAAAGTTTGCACAAGATTATCCTCCTCGGGAGAAATTTCCATCAGATACTGACATAAGTTACATAATAAATAAAGGTGGTGCGCCAGCATATCGTTTTGATCTTGACCCGCAATCTGCCACGCGTCAGCAAACGACTGTCTCGGATGACGGACGAGTAATACAATTTCATGGGGAAGAAGATGACATTGTACAAACAGTACAAACAAATTATCCGTTGTTAGTCCCGTCACTTGCATATGCAATAAATACGACCAGAAATGAGAGTAATAAGAGCAATGAAAGCAATGACGTGAATCGCGAGCAAGATAAGAAGAATGTAAAGGATGATGCAATTATACAAATTCCCATGTATACGCCGGTGCTGACGTCCGAACCTATAACGGTATTATACTAGTCTTTTCGTATTGGAAGAACAAAGTACTTTGCCTAATGATTACTAATATACTTTAATATGACAAAGCTCGAGAAATCATCAAAATTATTATCGTACGCTTCATCAGAAACCGGTCAAAAACGTTCTTTGGATGCTGGTGACAATCCAGAAAGCATATTGCATTACTGTGAGATAACTGTGTTATCCAATACAAACCCAAAGAATACGACAATAGCAATAGGGCTTGCTACAAAACCGTATCCACCGTCCGGGTACGCGTATTAAGATGTATGTGATCTTCTTCAACTAATGTTTCTGTCCCATCTGCTGACTTTTTTAATTCTCATACAACTAGATTACTCGGCTGGAACCTATACTCAGTAGGCTATCACTCTGATGGATACAAATTCAATGATGCATTTGAAGGCCGTTCTTACGGTCCTGAGTGGGGCAAAGTTGGCGATACTGTCGGATGTGGATATTATCCAGCCACTGGACTTGTATTCTTTACTAAAAACGGACAGACTCTTGGCACTGCATTTACCGATATTCGACATCTGTGGTATCCTACTATTGGTGCAGACGGTCCATGTAAATTAGAGGTCAATTTCGGAGATGGAGAGCGACAATTCAGATATAATGAAGCGAAAGGGTTTGGACCTACCGGACCCGTTAGGAAAGTAAGTTCCTCTACCATATTTGGGAATAGACAACTTGCTACAGTTAGTAAATGTGTATCGGCGTTAATTTACCTCCCCGAGTGTTAGAGTAAATCAAAAATCTCTATTGTCAATATAATATGTACTGTACTATTTAAGCAACAATAAATTTAATACAATCGTGTAATTTGATGAAGTAGCAGTATGCAGAGTATAAATCTACTTCTTATTGTAATCTGTATACTCAAATACAGCATTCCAGAATTGTCGGCATCAAAATTTGATTTGGAGGGCGTTCAAAGGTGAGTGATGTTATTCCCAAAGTCCAAGGTATTCAAATGTATCATAAGTTTGGCGCATTATTATTAAGAATGACTTGGTAATTTGCTGGTATGTTTAGAATTATTGCCTTTTCTGGTAACATGCAAAATACATTTATGTCGTTAGCTAAAGGACGCGTCTCCCGAATGCTTGTGCCGTGCCACACGTAATTTTTAGATTGCTGAGTAATGTTAGTTAGAATGTGCAGATATGACACCATTGCTCCGCGAGTGTAATGGGTTTGACGAGACATTTTGAAAATGGTCCACAAAAAAAGTTACATGACAATGTTAAAAACTTCACGTTTGTTTTGCACATGTATTACGTCACGCACATCATTTAAAACGAACAAACCTTTGTCGCCACTCGACAAAAGGGTTCTTAACAAGAGCGAACATTCTGCTCTTTCATACTAACGTCGGGTACACACACACATACGCACACAAATCTGCTTCTCTGTTATTAACGTGTACCGCGCCGAGCAGATTAAAGGAGAATAATAATGCGATAAAGAAGTTCGGGGAAAGTTGTTATTGTATGTTTCTTAACTTGTTCAGATATTCGACGTCTTTTCAACAAATAGATATCTTCTTTTCAGTAAAATAAATAATCGCGTCATAAATTTAACAAACCAATTATACAGCACATCGAAAATTTTTAATTACACAAAATTACACATAATAATAATAATGATATCTCAAATTTTAACATAACATACTATAACCAATGACGTACAGTAACTACATATTAATCAATATTTTGTTGGCCACCCATTGTTCAAAACAACTGCTTCGATTTTCCGCGGCATACTTTCTATCAAAGCCCTTACTTGACGTTGTAAAATTTTGCCCCGTTCTTCCTGTAATGCAGTCTCTAATTCTGCCACTCTTTTTATTGCCTGTGGTCTGCTTCTTATTCTTCTTTCTAACTCTGACCACAAATGCTCAATTGGATTTAAGTCAGGAGACTGGCTTGGCCAATCTGGCAAAACTTTGATTTTGTTAGTTAAAATCTATTGCTTAACATCTTCAACAGTATGGACTGGAGCATTGTCATCTTGAAACCAATACCCCTTGCAATTAAATTCTTTATCAAAGGTAATAGATGCTTTTCAAGTATTTTTATATATCATTTTACTCTCTACTTTTACTAATGGCCCCGCTTTTTTACCAGAAAAGCATCCCAACATTATTAATCCTCCACCTCCAAATTTTACTGTTGGAATCATATTTTCAATATTAAATCTGGTACCAGGAGTTCTCCAAATACGGCCTGGACTATCATTTTTAAATATTGTAAATCTACTCTCATCACTCCATACAAAGTTCATAAATATTATCATATTTTAAGCCCTCTCTCTTTATCTTTGTCTTCTGGAGAATGTCATTCTGATATTGCCAAAATCTATCAGTTACATTTATAGAACTGACTTTCCACTATACAAAGAAGCAAATTGTGAGATACAGGCAGTACATGTATTAGTATTTGAATTTGACATACTTTAACCATTGGTTCATGCTTCAATTCACTGGAAATATTTTCTAGCTCAAATTTGACTTTATTATCTCAAGCACTTCAGTGCTGTCATTAGGAAGGGTTTTAGGACTCGATGGTATCTCTCTGTTCTTTGTGCTTTCAATATAAACTTTACATTATTGCTCTTGAAACTCAGCCCCTGATGATTTAACAGCTGGAGTTGCAGAATTGATACTTTTTGAAATATGAATTAATACCTGTTGAGCCTTGTAAAAGAGTCACTTTAAGGGGTATGAACATTGATATAGGGAGGAATTGTGGAAGAGACCTCTTCACTTTAATCTGCTTCTGCTCTTGTTCCACTGGACCAAATTCTACATCAGAATATATTTGACATCCCTATCGTGCTATTTGATGGACTGTTTTTCTTCCCTTCTTCTGTAATAATAATAATGAGTTCAACAAGGACAGAATAACAAGCCATTATGAGGGACATGATTCGATTTCTTGTTTTCCAAATTTTTGGTGTTTCCCTCATCGCTGGTATTTCTCTGCTTGAAAAAAAATAAAATCAATCAATCCATCTAACAATATAATATTATTGATAATATATTTCGGAACAATAATGGAGGGAAGAAAGTTCACAAGAAGCCATGGACACGGACCACAGGTTTAGCTCAAGAGAACATACCTTATCTGGACACTCAGACCAGCCCAATGTTTCCATGACCGCACACAGGTGCTACCCAGTCGGCGTATACTTACGAGACAATTGGCCCGAACTATATTCACTGACGAGACAGCATTTGATTTTTTCAGAATAAAGTCAGTCGGTGGCATAAGAGTGGCGAAAAACTGATTCGCCGATTACCAAAATCACACCAAAAAGTAATGGCATGGGGGGGTATTTCACGAAAGGGAAAAACACCTTTATTTTGCTTCACAAATATAATGAAAAGGCCTTTTTATGTAAGTATATTGCAGACATATCTGCTGCCTGCTGCTCAACGAATGTATGGCAAGAACTGGCGTCTGCAACAAGACAATGATCCAAAGCACACATCACGTGTTGCTAAGAATTTTATTGTAGAAAATGAAATTCGGACCATTGACTGACCATCTAATAGTCCAGACCTAAACCCCATCGAAAGCGTGTGGTATATAGTCAAGGATAACGTTGAAAAGCGGATGCCAAGAAATATTGACGAATTAAAACAGTTTATGACTGAAGAATGAGACGCAATTCCAGAAACAACTGTACAAATTTTTGGAGAAAAACGGGGATAGAATTTCGTATTGAAAATTATATATATAATAAAGCACATGATAAGCTTTCTAAAAAATTGAAATTGTTTAAAAATTTCGCATGGCCATTGAGTTATGACATTTTTTGTCAAGGCGGTTTTTTTCGTTACACACTATATATAGAAAACATATATAAAGATATTAGACTAATTTCCTTTGGGGAACCTTTATTGGTGTATGAAAAGATGGTCGCGTCATTTCTTTAGTTAAAGCCTCATTGCCTTGATTGTTTCACGTTTAGATAGGTTTTGAATACTTTTTTTGCAGATGTCTGTGGAACAGGTCATTATAGTCGATTATAAATAAATTCCAATAATATTATACATTATATACTAACTTTCATTTGCATAAGGCGTTCCATTGAAGTGGGAAGTACGCCAGGATTAGAACTATCCCGAGGAAGATAAAATTTCCCCAAATGAATCATCCGGTAGACAGCATCATATTTTAAATCCATAACAAATAAATGACATTGAAAACCTAGTGTCACGGTCGGGAATTAAATTGGGGGTTTTGGGAGAGCGATTTATCTTTTCGCGTAGGTGTGTTCGCCGACCGGGGGATGTTACCAGGCTTAGTTCGTACTATCGCCTTACTACGATAGTTGTGCAATTAAGACTCAAGTGACCTATTTTAATTATGCGCGCTTCTCACTCCCTATCCGAGTTTCAAACACTCGTGAATACAAATAAGGGTACCT
>CAJVPI010001692.1:0-10476 GCA_910592345.1 Paraglomus brasilianum
TGAACCTATATGGGATACGATATGCATAGTAAAGACTAACTTTATTTATTCATATTGGATTCAATTTCAAGGGTGAACCGGATATAACGATATTTTTGTAACGCCATATATTGTGCGAACCTGGAAAAATATCTGTACCGTCTTTTTCGCTAGATTCGATTGAACTATGTATTATACCATTTTTAATGATAATGTTAATGTAATATTACCCTTTTTGTCCTTACAATACTTGTGGATGTCCAAATTCTCTGCCCATCTTTTTTACGCATGCATTCTTACGATCTCTTCAGTACCAGCACAGATATATAGAAGTTAGGAAACGTAAGAGAAAGCAGTTTAACGTAAAAGCTTCCCACCAAGGCCTAAGTGACCCATCAACAAAAGATCGTTTTTTATAGCCTTTGGATTGTTGATAAAGACCGTTTGAATGTTTAATTCGTATTTCGCTGCTTTGCAAATTCGCGTTTTAATTTTTATTTAGCGACAATAAAAGCAGAAAATACTCGGATCCAAAGGCATTGATAAATGTGATCTATTTTTTTGGTGCAAATTTAAATTTCATTATTTCTTTACTATGACTATTATTGATAATATTATCACTATCATCTATTCTTTTATTTTCATTTTTGTCGTCTTCATTTCTCCGTCAATCCAACCTCTGGTTTTTTTTTCTTTGGGTTTGTTCTTCGAAGGTAGACATTACTTATCGGACATTTCTTTTGTCTGACGTACGCAATCAGTGAAGCTATAGACTTTTCTACTGCGAAAATATTGCACGCATATCTTACATCATTTCCCGTTGCAAATTCTCTTTGTTCTCTTAGCCATCGCATCGAGTCCTTTTTCCGATAGAAATAGTATGTAATACAAGTGATATAAATAGGCAAACAATGATTAAGGGATATAAACGAGGTTGCATCCTTAATAGATCAGGATGGGGATAGAGATACCCAAGCTGGGATATAACCGAGGTTGGGATACGAGTGATAATTGAGGTACGATTGTATATTTTTACGTTGATATCATGTCGTGCAAGCTCTTTGTCATGGAAGACTTCAAGAAACTACCTCAAAACTTACAAACTCAGGGTAATTTGGATCGTCTGTTGGAGCTCGAGCAGAAGAAGTTGGAATTGGAGAAGTTCCGCCTCCAACAAAATTCTACAGGTAATGACTTTGTGACTCGGGTGTTGGGGACATGGCGTAGTGTGTACCTAGGCGTAATATGTTTCTTCGTTTACGGATCATTTCAATTCGAACTGTCATATTCGCCTTCTTTTTGAAGTAACATCAAAACAGAGTTACGATGAGATACAAGCTGATAAGTCCGCCTTGATCTATGACGATACTGTCCCAAATCAAGAAGATTCAACGACGGGCGCTGAGACGTTGCAGTATGATGGAGGAGCTTCACTAACTTCTCCATTCGAATCTATATTACAGGAATTTCTTGATAAACTTTTGTCTCTTTTTCTCGGAGCAAAAGAATCAGAACTTGCCGCTTCGCTGTGGTCTGTTCCCAAAACTCTAGAACGATTACGAAAGTTTGCAAATGACACATCCGTCCATGTCATTTTTTTGTCAAAAATACTAGGTGCGCCAGCAGATGACTACATTAGTGGATGTAATCGATCCAGTAAAAACCTTATCTAACCGAATTCTTATCATCAAACTTTATATACTCCAATGTATTCTTCATCGCAGATGATCCGTTCATCCCTACGTACGCATATACTTTGAGCCAGGAAATTTCATACGGACCAAAATTTGTTACCTCCATTGCCTTAATAAAACAAGTACCTTCGCTCGATCTTACCCGTTCGCTTGGCACTCAAATACAAATAACCAATCTCCCTGGGCCTGCCGCTACAGAATCCGGGTCAGCTGGAGTCAGTCCATACGTGGCACTGCGTTCATATATTCATCACGCGCTTGTGCCGTATTTTAACGCATATGTTATTGTTAAGGGAGGTAGTGCCGAGACGTTAGGAAACAAAATTAAACAAGATGATTTAAAGAAGAAGGTTGCCGAATTGGAGTTGGCGTTGTATAATTTACAATATAATATAGAGATACCAGAAATCGTTTTGAATATTAATCCAGTCATACAGGCGGCTATTAACAAGGTAAGAAAACAAGAAAAAGATGTATAGCTATATAGCATGGCAAAACTGGTAAAAGGCATCGAGAAGCGATGTATTTTAGCGCAACCATCCAACGCGTCTTTTTCCCGCCTTACATGACATATGCGAGTATTGGACTATCGGTGCTGCTGTTGACGAAACTTTTCTTTGAAGTGCGATACTGACAATTTTTCAATCTCATCTTCCAAACCATCATTAGTGCAAAGCCGAGGCTACCCCCATCACAGTCGACGCAATAGATCCCACATATTTCGAATCCACATTCCTCAACAAACTTCAATCCGAGGTCAACGGCTGGATCAAGGAAATTCAAAAGATGACCAAGCTCACCGAGCTTGATCGAGACCCCGCCAGTGGAACAGCAAGTCAAGAAATAAACTTTTGGCAGGATATGGAGAAAGTATTGGAAATGATCGAAAAACAAATCAAGAGTGATGAAATCACGCTTACGATAAATTTCTTGAAAGCTGCCAAGCGTTTTCATGTAACTACATCGTTCTATGTCGATACTAGATTGAAAGAAGCAACCGAAAAAGTTATCCGATACAATCAGCTCATGAGAGATTTTCCTCTAAATGAATTGTTATCTGCGACAGACGTTGGCAAAATTAAAGAGTCGCTTCGTCAGATTTTTGGACACTTGAACAAAAAATTGAAACTAACGCCTTATCCAATCAAAAAAACACTTCTCCTTGTCGAAGCTATTTCCCGTGACTTGAACGACCAACTTCTCAGGGTCTTGCGCAATCGTCGACTGATGTACGTTGAGTATGATGAGTTTGAGAGAGTAATGTCCAGTGCTGAAGAGGCGTTCTACACATGGGATGAGTGTATAGAAGAATTCGCAAATGTAGCTCGTGTTGTAAGGCGCAAGCGTGCCGAAAAGTTCACAGCTATTCAGATAAATCCCGCTCATGCCAAACTATGTGAACGTGTTTCGTTGGTCAAGAATTTACGTGAACGGCATGAACAACTGCATCAGTGTATTGTTAAAGTCATGGCGCAAGAGGAAAAAGGCGTTATTGAGAAAGCATATGAGAATTTAAAAGACATCAATGTACTAGATGTATCACCCGAGGGAACAGAAATATGGACGGCAGCTGAAAATGCATATAACGAGCGTGTGTCAAGAATTGAGCAGCTCGTGACGCGATTTCAATAACTTGGCAATAAATTGTTTATTGAGTGCAGTGCTAACTGCTATTACTATTGATTATATGATGTTTCCTGAAAGTCATTGTCAGCATATGTCTGCACCTGCTCAGTTGCATTACGGATAAAATTTTGGATCGAAGTATATTAGACGCCCAATTCTCATTAATAAACTCCAATCTGCGATTATTGTTAGTTGTTATTCGTTAAAAGCACGTAGTTTAATTGTTGCCATATGCAAATTAAAATAAACTGAAAAACGATCAAATCATTTGACTAAGCTTGTATTAAAATTGAAACATGATCTTTTTTTTTTTATATAGTTGCTGTTTCCCAATAAATAAATTCGACTCTTGTGACTATACAAATTTATAGTATTTGAGACGGTTATTATAAGTTTATAGTCAATCACATGATTTGGTGGTTGCGTGATCTAGATCGCATTTTATTAAACTACAGTGGGACCTCCTAAGTGCACGTCGACGGGACCGGGCTTCTGAGTATTAGGGGAGGTGTGTATTTAAAGAATATTCAATCATGTTAAAACACGAAAATTTTATTATTAAAGATCTAATCACATGACGTGCATTACAATGGAAATACTATTGATTAAGAATAAACGTGCAACTAAATAGGTCCCCCAGCGTTAACCGTACACTTTAAAAAGACCCACAAATAAGCAACACTATAATAATAATAAAAAAAGTGTTGTTTATTTCGGAAGAATACGGTACTATCAGTTCTGTGGACAGTTTCTATTACCTTTTTTGTCCTTACAATCATTCTAATTCTCTGCCCATCTTTTTTACGCGTGCATTCTCGATCTCTTCAGTACCAGCACAAATATATAGAAGTTAGAAAACTTGAGGGAAAGCAATTTAACGTAAAGCTTTCCATTAAGGCCTTTATTGATCGAGTGACCTATCAACGAAAGATCGTTCCTTATTATTATAGCCTTTGGCTTGTTGATAAAAGACTGCTTGAGCGCATTTGTTGAGTTTTAATTCGCATTTCGCTATTTTGACACAATTGCATCCAAAGAGTCAATCAAATTTACGTCGATTTTTGTAACCACAAATATTTTATTTTTTATTTAGCAAGTGATCACTTTTAAACTAATTTTGACACTGCTGCATATTTAATATTACACACAATATTATCACTATTATCTATTTCTTTATTTTCATTTTGTCGTCTTTATTCCTCCGTCAATCCAACATTGAATTGCCTCTGGTTTTTTTCCCTTAGGTTTGTTCTTCGAAGGTATCTTTTGTCGCACAGTCGTTTCAATATTTCTGAGTATGAGCTGTTTTTCCTGCGCTCTGTCCACAATGACGTAATCAGGGAAGCGCTGAATTATATTGCATTGTTGCAAATTCCTTTTGTCCCTCATACAGAAATACTTGCTTCTTCCATATTAATATCTACTTGTGCCTGTTGTAAGACACAATCGAGGAGTTCTATGCTATGTATATAGACGAGGTTTTGCATTCTTAATAGATTACCTATAAAGGCGGGATATTGGGGATAGAGATATACAACTGAGGTATATTTATGGTAATACAATAGGGGAAATACCCAAGCTGGGAGGTACGATTGTAATATTTTTACGTTGATATCATGTCGTGCAAGGTCTTTGTCATGGAAGACTTCAAGAACCTACCTCAAAACTTACAAACTTAGAGTAACTTGGATCGTCTGTTGGAGCTCGAACAGAAGAAATTGGAATTGGAGAAGTTCCGCCTCCAACAAAATTTTACAGGTAATGAGTTGTGACTCGGGTGTCGGATACATGGAGTAGTGTGTACCTAGGAGTAATATGTTTCTTCGTTTGCGGAGCGTTTCAATTCGAACTGTCGTATTCGCCTTCTTTTGAAGTAGCATCAAAACAGAGTTACGATGAGATACAAGCTGATAAGTCCGCTTCGGGCGCTGAGACGTTGCAGTATGATGGAACTTCACTAACTTCTCCGTTCGAATTTATATTACAGGGATTTCTTGATGAACTTTTGTCTCTTTTGCTCGGAGCAAAAGAATCAGAACTTGCCATTTCGCTGTGGTCTTTTCCCAAAAACTCTAGAACAATTGCAAAAGTTTGCAAATGACAAATCCATCCGTGTCATTTAGCAGACGCGACAAATCCTTAGACAAGAAAATTTTGCTACAAACATTCAGTAGTGGCATACTGCGCGCGTCTATCGTTACAACAAATTTCTGCTACATGTAATAACTACATTAGTGGGTATAATCGATCCAGTAAAAACTTTATCTAACTGAATTCTTATCATCTTACAGATGATCCGTCATCCCTACGTACGCATATACTTTGAGCCAGGAAATTTCATACGGACCAAAATTTGTTACCTCCATTGCCTTAATAAAAGAAGTACCTTCGCTCGATCCTACCCGTTCGCTTGGCACTCAAATACAAATAACCAATCTCCCTGGGCCTGCCGCTACAGAATCCGGGTCAGCTGGCGTCAGTCCATACGTGGTACAGCGTTCATATATTCATCACGCACTTGTGCCGTATTTTAACGCATATGTTAGTGCTAAGGGAGATAATGCCGAGACGGGAAACAAAATTAAACAAGATGATTTGAAGAAGAAGATTGCCGAATTGGAGTTGGCGTTGTTCCATTTACAACATAATACAGAGATACCAGAAATCGGTTTGAAAATTAATCCAGTCATACAGGCGGATATTAACAAGGTAAGAAAACAAGAAAAAGACGTATAACTATATGGCATCGAGAGCGATGTATTTTAGCGCAACCTTCCAACGCGTCTTTTTCCCACCTTACATGACATATGCGAGTATTGGACTATCGGTGCTGCCGTTGGCGAAACTTTTCTTTGAAGTGCGATACTGACAATTTTATCTTCCAAACCATCATTAGTGCAAAGCCGAGGCTACCCCCATCACAGTCGACGCAATAGATCCCACATATTTCGAATCCACATAATGTCACCAAGCTCACCGAGCTTGATCCAGTGTCAAGAAATAAACTTTTGGCCGGATATGGAGAAAGTATTGGAAATAATCGAAAAACAAATCAAAGAGTGATGAAGTCACGCTTACGATAAATTTCTTGAAAGCTGCCAAGCGTTTTCATGTAACTACATCGTTCTATGTGGATACTGTATTGAAAGAAGCAACCGCAAAAATTCTCCGATACATTCCGCTCATGAGAAATTTTCCTCTAAATAAATTTATTATTTGCGACAGACGTTGGCAAAGTTAAGGAGTCGCTTCACTTAATTTTTGGACACTTGAACAAAAATGCTTGGCACAAGAGATTGTGGAATATTTCAGGCTATATTATAGCATAGCATAATAATGATTAAAACTTGTAACATTATCCATATGCCGTTTTGCCATACAGAAACTCTACCATATGTTGGGCAATTAACCTATTTACTTTTAACAAAGCATGCTTTTATCAGTTATTCTTTTTCAGAATTGCCATCTTTGTCATTCTTGTCCATTGCTATGGCTTGCCAGGGTTTCGTTGTGTTGTAAACGTGAGGACTCATTCTTGTGATTAGTTCCTTTCGTGCTTCTGTACTCTGAAGATTGCACGGTTCTGCCCATGTTTTCAACATTATTTTTAGTAGTTCTGTGATATCTGAAACAGGTGCAGGTTCTACTGTTGTGACAGATGAGGTTGCTTCCATAACTTGTGCCGAGTCTGGAAAAATGCCATAAATTTCACGTGACAAGCCAAACAATGCAATGGCTGTCTGGTAATGTATACGACTCGTAGTAGCATCTGATCTAGAACACTTCAAAAGATTCACCGATCCAATATCGGTTGCATGATCCTTCAATCTTCTCTTCGTATTTGCCCTTGTTCTAGGCTTCGTCGAGGCCTCTGGTTGTTCAAGTTCTTCCAAATTTTTCGTGATGTTTCTTGTGACGTAATCAGGACGGGGAATATCAAATGATGCTTTCGGTGTTCCTAGTTGCATGTAAAGAGCAATAAATGGTTTTGTTGCAATTTCCTCAATACCAGCATTATCTGGAGAAAGTAATGATGTTGCTGTCATCGGATAACTAGGATCATTTCCGCTTTGATAATTTTTAACTTGGATCAAGACATATGTTACATGTTCATGAGAAAATTCCTCATCCTCACCAATATTGATCAACAATGGCAGTATTAAGTCCACACCAACTTGATTTCTCTTGCAAATTATGGCGGCACCACGTCGAAAGAACTCAAGAAGCTGTTGTTGAGATGGTGTATATGTAACACGAATAAAATGAGTGAACCTAATTTTCGCAGTTTGTAATTCCGAGGAAAGTTTGTCTTGAAGTGCTTGCCAAACTTTTGAAGAAAAGAGGGCTTGGAAATATTGCTGCAATGTCATTGGACGTGAGAACACATTTGCTTCCTTAGTGTGACCACGCTCAACGCAGGCTTTATCCCATGCCATTGTTAAGATCAATCGGGCAACTAACTCTCCTCTGTATCCACCTTCGACTGATCCTTCTCGGAGAGCACTAATGAGTGTGCGAACATAGTGTGCTAACCCGATTTTATTAGTATTGTTTGTTATACGGGCTGATGCTTCTGCTAGTACTGGATCCGATGGATAATCGATCATAACTGACTCACGAGTATCAGATATGTAGTAGCACAAACTCATATAGCTAGCAACAAGTTCCGTGGCCAATTCAGTCTGGGGCACAACATCGATACACAATCGTGGGCCAAGGACTGCAATAGATTCTGATATTGTTATTTTCTCACTATGTTTCTTTGTGATCCAATCTTCAAGGTCAAGACCTCCAATCAACTTGCTTTTCGCTATTTCTAGTATTTTTTCAGGACTTAAAACTTGCTTACTTGTGTAAGCATCTGTAGCTTTGAGCAATCCACCCCAAAGAGGCCGCCCATAATGAAAGAAGTACTGCGGTGATGCCACTTGCTTTAACGTCTTTGGTTCTGTTTCTTGTGTCATGAAAGTGTCCATTGTGGCAATATGATAAAACGGCGGATACAGGGCTAATCTGTTCTTCTGAACGCGCCAAGAAGGGTCACGACGAGCTGATGGAGCAAAGTTTGATATTTTCGATGCTGTATCAGTGACGATAGCAAATGCACGGCCTCCTGATTCGTATGTAGGTAGGGTAGCTAGTGCATGTCGTAAACATTCGAAGTTTGTTTTGTCACGGTTTGTTTCTTCTTCCGTCAGTATTTTGGCTTCATCAAATACGAATAATAATTGTATCCCACTTTCTGATTCACTACTGTTTAAAATTTCTTTCGAAGAATCCCAACATGTCTTGACTAACTGCTTGATGGAATGCCATTCCACTTTATCGTAATCATTTCTGCTGCCGATTATATTTCGAACCTCGTCCATGCATTTCTTCATTCCCTCTTCAATAACATTCCAAAATTTTGACTGATTATTCGAAGTATGGGCTTTGAACCAATCTGTCTTGTTACCTTTAAAGTTCGTAAGATGTCGCATTGTTGAACAAATAAATGTAACATACGTGAATAATGCTGTCTGATCATCAATGAATGTACAGAGTTTATCTGAAATAGTTGATCGAGGAGGGATACCAGATGATTTTTTGTTGCGAAGACATACATAAACCATATAGACGTGTTCTGCAGCTGCCCATAACATTTTTGACTTCCCTATAGTCGATGCTTGCACCAAAGCTACTAATGGTGAATGATATTTTACTGTGTCCCATTTATTTAACGAATCATTTATGTGATCAAGAAAGGTCTGAAGAACCCCATATCTGTCGATATATTTTTGCTCGTAAAAAGCGGCCTCAGTAGCTATGGTACCGTCAACATCGAACACAAATTGTTTCGCTAACGGGAGCAAAAAAGAAGCAAAAGTTAACTAACATAAATAAATAATGTACCAAGTTTTGTCAAAGAAATGCTAACCTTTACTGCTGGTTCCGCCGACCACTACATAATAATAAAAGAAAGTAAAAAACATAAGTTATCAACATTGCAAACTCAAATGAGTGAATGAAAACAGATATAATCTGTTCTATACTCCTCCCAATGTGCGTGCTGTAATGCATATATCCTCTCACCAAACGTGTATTCATTATTCATTGCTTGCTTACCTTGTTTTGATATTGACTTGTACTTTTGGATAATTTCATCAGTCGTAGCATTAGGGTTATCATTCTTGCACTGAAGGTAAAAGTCGGTGTATTCATGTAGGTCCATGCTGTCAGTGTTATGAGAGGGAGAGGGAAAGAAAAGAATGGGTACTTGTAGACGCTTAATCAAGGTGATAAACCGTTATATACGATGCTATTCATAATAGATGAAAATAAAAAAAGTGTCGTCCCGTGGCTGCAAGTTAATGTTTATTGGTAAATTAATGGTAGATAGTAATATGACTTTCTACAGAAATGACATGATAATCAAACCGTTAGGCTATTGTTTCAGAGTGTGACCAATGATAATTATATACGATGCTATTCGAAATAATAAAAGTGTCGGTCCCGTGGCTGCAAGTTAATGTTTATTGGTAAA
Organism: Paraglomus brasilianum; assembly: GCA_910592345.1. Lineage (NCBI taxonomy): Eukaryota > Fungi > Glomeromycota > Glomeromycetes > Paraglomerales > Paraglomeraceae > Paraglomus > Paraglomus brasilianum. Next base: position 9,823 of record CAJVPI010001692.1, read on the forward strand.
TTAATGGTAGATAGTAAGTATTATTAGTATGACTTTCTCAATGATAATCAAACCGTTAGGCTATTGTTTCAGAGTATATACGATGATTCATAATAAAAAAAAGTGTAAATTAATGGTAGATAGTAATATGATCCTCCATAATAGATAAAAATATATAAAGTGAGAGGTCCTGTGACTGTTTATTGGTAGAGAGTAATATCAGTTGCTATATTGTTTCTTGCGCGTCACTTGTTAAAAACACGTGGTTTAAGTATAAATTTAGTAAGCAGACATAGTTATTGTCATACATCAGGTAAAATTATAATTGGTAGGATTTTGCAACATTCATCATCAATTATATGTAGTTTTTACGAGTGAATGACTATTTAAGTCATATTGTCAACTTGCTAATTGCAATAACGGAAACAAAAATGTATTAAGGAAGTGTACATAATAAAATGGTATCACGTGAGCATGTGTTACCACACCGTAAATGCACTATTTTGCATTATTCTCTAAGTGCACTCTCAGTCCCGAGGTGGCATTTATGGAAAGTCGACTGTATTATCTATTGTCGAGGCAAATGTCACGGGAGAGCGAATGACACGTGACTCGTAAGGATTTAACTTTCTTCGAACGGAGCGTAGCGCCTCCTACTAAGAGTTTAACCAGACT
>CAJVPI010001693.1:0-10466 GCA_910592345.1 Paraglomus brasilianum
TTGATAAAACGAAAATCTCGATAAGCCGAATAAATTGTCCCTTCCCGCGACCTTCGGCTTATCGAGTTTCACTTGTATATAATGTCGCGAGTGTATGTCATAATTTTTTAATTATTATGAAACGCAATAACATAAAATTAATATTCGGATTTGTTGTCCATTTAACAGAACGGGACGACACTATCATAATATTAGTTTATGTGCGTGTTAGTTTAGACTATGTTACACACATCATCATGTTGCACAGCACAGTATGTGCTGTTGCTGTACTACTCTTAAGTAGTAATCTGCATCATAAACTTTTTACAGTTATGTACGATGAACTTGTAAAGTTTGTCTGCGGAATACTGTATGTTCAAATATCATAGTGTACTATTCATACATCTTTTATTCATCACGTGACAATGTAATATCTAATTTGCATAATACCGGGGTCTTTCGGCAGGGTGCTATACATTACCTTAATCAGCGCTCTACAGTAATTTAGCATATTAAAACCTTAATACGTTAAGATTTCATCTATCTTATCTATATTTAGTCAAACACAATATAAATTTGTTTAACCAATTTACAAATCACCATAACAAAGACGTTGACTATGGAGAGGAAATGTGTCGACTAACTTGCGGCGTATATCAAGTGTGTGAATTGTGTTAATATAACACTTGCCGAGTAAAAGAGACCCAAGACTTATATTTTTCCGACAAGCATTTTTGCGACCCAAAACATAGCAAGGCATAGAGCTCATGGCATATAACACATAGCATATAACATTGCATTATAAAAATTTGGAAAACTCCTGACTGAGCCACACTGGGATCACAAAATAGCTGTATCACCAAATTGCGTCATATTGCCAATACTTGTGCAAAAAATTTTTTCCTCAAACATACACCTTAGCTTGTAAAGAGAAGAAACTTTTCGACTTTGTTTGCAAGAAAGTGCGAGCTGAGCGAGTTTTAAAGTGGAGAGATTATTTATTAGAGCACGGAAATAGGAAAAAGCGCTGGTGAAAGACATGTGTGCTGTGGCAGTTGAACGTAAAAATGGTTTGGCCGATAAAAAGATTCAAAAGAAAATAATCACCGCTGATTTTGAACTATTATGTGCGGGATTTCCTTTTCAGCCTTAAGCCGGTCCAGCCCCAGGAACCAGCCCAGAATTAACTATCATTAAAGAAACCTAATTATTTATTATTGGAAAATGTGTCTAATTTTTTACTTAGTTTTTACTGGTTTGATATCGAATGAAGAAAAAGTGGAGGGGCGAGTAGTATTCCGTAATGAGTCTTGGTTTGAATTATTTAATAATGATTTACGTAAGTCAATGGAAATCATGGTAAGGAGAAAAGTTACGGCTGTGTAAATACATAGATACTTGAACAATATCACTTTCCGTTCATGAATACCTCTTCCGAGACAAGGAGAATAATTTACGAATACTTCCTTGGCCTGCTCAGAGTCCTAACCCTAACACAATCGAGAATTTGTGGGATGAGCTAGACAGAAGGAAAGGGCTATACTGTTATGAAAGAAAAGTGAGAGCATAGAGCAATAATTTAATCAAAAGCATGCATGTCACGTTGAGTAATTGCTGTAATAAAAACCCAACCACCCAATATTAACAAGTTGTTAAAAGTTCAGAATCACAATTTGTATGGACAATGTCGGGTGTTAGCACACTCTGAAGTTTATCATGTAATTGTTTGGGTTGACAATCAGCAAGAATCACGGAGACTTTTGTCCGAGCGTATGTACACGTATACCGCCCGCATATCTGCAAACACTATAGAGTGTAAATATTCATACGCATTCTTATACTCCGGCAAATTTTATCATATCTTGCAACTTAAACATTTGTAATTATAGCGTTTGATAACGGTCTACAGGGAGCGCCACAAGTTTGAAATTTTAGTAAAGACAATGATAGTATACAAGTCAAGTAAACCGATAGGATAAAAATTGCCGTCTTCCGGAGTAGTACAGATGTTAAAGTTTGCATACCATACCAACCTCCTCCTGTCTCAGCCCACTTGGTTCATTGATTCTCCTCTTCTGCAAAGTATCCTTCGGAACAACGACAATCATCGTATGATCTTATAGAACCAGTAGCTTGGTCTGCATGTCATACAACATGTCCTGTTGCACAATCACAAAATGATCGATCTACTGTTCTATTATGATTTCTTCTTTCAGTAAGACCTGATAATTGCCCGCAAAAGTTTAATATTCGTAATTATCAAGTAAAACTTTACCATTTTGAATTTGCAGTAAAAAAGTCATGTTACTGGAGTCAATATATGTGTGGTTCAAGACTGGGGCAGTTACTCTAACTAAGTTACTCCCTGAACGTGGGCGCCGTTGAGGGATAATACGACATGATTAGTATTGTACAGTGTCGGTTAATCCCATTGGCTGACTCTATCTGTTTTGTCACACCAACTGATCTCATAAACGTTTAATTTAGTATTGGTGTTTATATTAGCAGTTATAAATATAGTAACAATGTCTGACACAAACTTTACGTGCGGGCAAATCATTCAATCTACTCCGTGAACGATCAAGAAATACTATACTGCATTACAGTTCTTTATAAAATATTAAATTTTAAGTTGAAACTCTCAGTTGGTTGTCTGGGAGAAAGAATTTGGATTCAAAGTTAGAAATATATATTAGATTACATTTATTCTAGTTGCAGTACAGAAAACCGTGTGTTTAATTAATGTTTCAGCCGATATAACAGTCTTTTTTTTTTGTCTAGTGCGCCTCTTGTTTGGTTGCTCCACTTACTTGTATTACTACTGCCTAATTGGGGAATATTTCATGCAACAGTTTTGTTGAATTTGCATTACACGTCTAGTACTGGATCGAGATAAGAAGAAATTTATGAAACACTCACTCCTACACTGTTCCTCGCAACTTTTTCAGGTTATTTAACTTGAAAGACTTTATACAATTGATTGATTGTAACACCAATTATCAGTTTAAAAGATTAAATAACGAGTCAATTAATTTTATTATCATAAATATGACGAGTTAAATTATTATTCGTCCTTAATTATGTACAGCATATAACTGTATACAAAGCATTCTAAATATGCTGTTTTTTTTGCTGTTGCTGCTTATTACACATCCAACCTTACAGAACGGGATATTAAGATATTGTTTGTTTGAATATTGAACTTTATAACGAAGAAATAAATGAAACATATGCTTTTTTTATTTTTTCATCAATCTGCAGGAATATCATCATATGAGCTCTGTGTTCTGTTACACAAATGTCGTCAATATGACCATATTCGAACACTATTTTGATTATCAGTCGAACTGGTCTTATCACATAATTTCCTGACGTATGTGACGCTTGCCAGGCCAGTAATAACGCCTACTTGTAGTACCAGTCTATTTCCTATAGAAGTACATTGCAGTTGTAACGTAGGACACCAAAATTTATAGACAAATTCAAAGGACAAACGAAATACATTTTTTACCACGTTTATTATGTGAATAGCTCTTACGACATTAGTTGATTGAACTGACTTCTATCTTTCCAAACAGGTGGAGTAAGAACAGATATTGATTCATCACAGGGGTAATTGATGATGCAAAGCGGTCGAACAAGTGTAAACAAAAAAAAAAATAGTTGCATTTGTGAAAGGTGTGTGTGCATGTTGTGTGTATGTATGTGTGCATGTGAACAAATGAATTAGTGGTGTATAATTTTTTCTTTACATTATCCTTGCGCCACTTTTTTATTTCAAAGAAACTTTTTCTTTTACATTATTTATGCCTTACTTTTAATTGATAAATTTTATATGATATAAATGCGTTTGTCTTTTTTATTTTTACCAAACTATAATAGAATAGTTAAAATTTACTAAATTTTGCACGGAACCTGATTAAATAGCAACATATTTATTTATGTTAAACTAGTAATTCTATTTTGATGTTCTGATCAAACATGTTGGTTACTCGTAAAAAGCTATTCAAAGTTGGTATATTATTAAAAAAAAAAAAACGCTATAATTTAACATTATTGGTTTGAGAGCGATTGCGCACTAGATCGCATGTATTAACTATGTATAATATATTCAATATATTATGTAAGCGTTGACTTGAAGGCGCCTTCATCTATTCAAAGATCCAGTCAAATTGCGTGGGTGACTAACATATTCCAAATGTGAAGTCACAACGCGACCCATTATGGGTAAATTTCAATGACTGTTCAATAAAGTTAAAGTTTTGATTACAATCTATATTTGCGTTGTGTGCATATAAGTTACACAACAAACGCATTATATCAGAAATTAATGCCTTTTACGTAACAACAATAGCACGTATGAGAAGCACGCATTATATAAACGCATACACATAACCTAAGCAGCGAACTACGCTTACCGATACACCATTCTAAGAATTATCACTTCTACTCTTTAAACCCAATATGAGCATTTCCGGATGTCCAGAGATTGATCAGTTGCTTGATACTTCTCAAGTTAAATGGGTTTGTTACTCGGAATTTGCAGAAATAAATGTAGAGTCAGCAAATGCTATGCACCAACCTACAAATACGCAAGTTGTGTTGAAGCGGGTCGAAGCTAACAGTAGATCTGTACAAGAATTCATGAGAATTCACCCGCTGTCGGAAACCTCACAGAACACCAGTCAGTTTAGAAGATATTCTACGTGGCTCAAGAGACGTAACAACTTAATTAAAGGATTTACCAAAAATAACGATGACTATTACTTGGTTGCCGATAGACGCTTTTACGACTGCTATTCTCGATATGGATTTTGCTTTGAGTGCGGGATGCTCCGATGCAGTCCTGTGTGGTGCATTTGTGGCCATAAGGAACTATCCACTGGGTGGACTAGTAACAATAAGAAACTCGATAAATTTATTAAGGAATCACAACTACAAACAAAATCAGCAAATGAAGCCTATTTGGAATGGATTCCGTTTGACAACATCTCCAATACGACTGATAGTAGTCGCTTATTTGGCTTGCCTGTTTCGGGTGCCGTAAAATTGACTCCAATAGAAGACTCGGATATAACAAGCGATTCATACTATAAGAATGTAAGTAAACAAACCATGCCATCTACGATTGTTAATTAAATATACAGACATGTATTGTGCTAACAAATATTTCCAATAAATAGCTGCGCGAGAATACAGACAGAAATGTTTGGATCACCATCGGGTTTACGTATCACGAACAATGGGGAAAATATGCTCTAATTGAAAGTGAAGATGAAGAATTGCACCGTGGATTATGTCTGTCGTGTACGTGGTATTTGAATCCTTGCGTACGAGAATTTTGCTTACGTTGCCAGGCACCAGAGCCTTGTGATGCGCTTACCCCAGATACGTCTCTGGACTCGTTTATAATGGAATCTTGGAGTAAAGTACGCAATGTCACCGATAGTTATCTCAAATGGATAAATTTTCATGAATTGGAACCCTTGAAAGAGGCACCATCATTAAATCATGGGTGTACACATGAAACTCTCTGGAGAGAACCTGACTGTATGGTAGCACTCAAAAAAAATGCTCGGCCGCTCGACTTTGTTCAGGTAAGGTAAATCTTTTTGTGTTATTGTAGAATATTTGTCTGAGAAAATAATATTTCTTTCACTCAACAAACCAGATCAGAGAAAACTATCCCACGCCTGAATGGACACGGGTAACACTCAAAAAAATTGGAGGAAATGCTCGGCCGCTCGACTTTGTTCAGGTAAGGTAAATCTTTTTGAGTTGTGTTGTTATAGAATATTTGTCTGAGAAAATAATATTTCTTTCACTCAACAAACCAGATCAGAAAAAACTATCCCAAAATATTAACCCCAGACAATATTTGGATTGTTGGCTTTACTCAAAATCCAAAAACTAAAGATTATTATTTGGTGTTTTACTACGATATAGACGCTATTTTAAGTAAAACTATGCCTGGTGTTAGATTTTTGCCGTATCCCACCTTCAGTGAAATCGATAAAATCGGTTCTGGCAATTTTGCAACCGTCCAGTCCGCACAATGTAAGGTACTGGGCAAACGTGTTGTTCTCAAACGGTTTAAAAACTTTGAGGAAGATCAAGACATGTTTATTTCTGAAGTAAGATTTATTGCGCTATCTATTGATATAATTGGACAAATAATAATTAACTCAATTTCTGCTTGATTAACAGCTTAAAAAACACGTCGTGTGCTCTTCTACAAGCGAGTTTCTTGAGATTTATGGAATTACGAAAGTACCAACGACTGAGGAATACATGATAGTAATGCAATATGCAAACTGTGGAAATCTTTATTATTACTGGTGCCAAAACAGAAGCACGCTTACGTGGAGGAAAAAATTAAGCTTTTTGAAGGATATTGCTTATCAATTGACGACTATTCATGAAATGAACTTAATCCATTCTGACATCCATACTGGTAACATAGTCCTGAATAGTGAGCAGAACAATTCTCAATCCGACAACTCTCAATCCATTGAACATGAATTGTTTATATGCGATCTTGGATTGTCAAAATCAGTGACTGCATCCGATATAGTTTCGAAGACGGTGCGAGGTGTTTTGCCTTTCATTGCACCAGAAGTCTTTTATCATCAAAAGTATACTCAGCAATCAGATATTTATGCTTTTGGCATGCTCATGTATTTTATGGCTACTGGAGAACCGCTATTTGGAAACGGAAAATCTATTTGTAAGCCAAAGATGCCAGATTCAGCACCAAAGTTCTATAAAGAATATGCCGAAAAATGTTGCAACACGAGGGATCCTAATGAGCGTCCAAGCGCTAGTGAACTATTTGACAAGATAGACAATACCATGAAAAGTATTCGTAATGACACTGAGTGGGACGCTATCTATTCCACAGATACCATTCCTTTACTGATCACTGAGAGGTGCTCTAGTACGTTACTTTCTGTTGACGAATTTTCTGAACGAAGGAATAGAAGTACCCGAGTACCGCCGCTGGGGCATGGAGGTATGAAAGTAATAACACTATTTCGATAATGTATATATTTTTTAAAAATCATAGTATGACCTTGACGTTTTGTATTTGTAGACAGCGGACAGCCCAATCTCGAAATTAATGTGTGATTAAGCTCGTAAACATGTATTATGCGCTATGGTAAAAGCAAACTCTTTACGGGCTAATAAATAAGCTATAAGATTTCTATTAACTTTAAGCAAAATGTAAAATACTGTATGTGTCTGTCATATGTCTCACCCACACACTAAAGCTAATGGTCTGAGACTAGAAATAACTTGTGTGTGGTAAGAGCGGAACTAAGAGCCATTACTTTGTATTTGTGTACATAATGTGGCTATGAAAGTGGAAACTGGTTTACTAAATAATTATTTCTAATGCGCAAAGCGTATTTAATGATGAAACGTATCTCTTCGACATGTAGACCCCCGTGCACTATACCCTGCGGTAATTCTGAACGCCAAATACCACGAGTATAAGTTATGGCATATATACTCCTGTGACTTGTACCCTCTTCTAACTTGCCAATAAAAATTTAACACTATAAGGTGCACAAACTTTATTGATAAAAGCGACAGAAATCTACGATTATTTCCAAATATTATCATCTCCGACTTTTTCGTACTCTTCACCGTCAATATTATTGAAACTTATTACTTCATCATTTTCGCCTGTTACATTCTCAGTTAGCAATACTAATTCAAGACATAAGACACCGGGAGACATAAGAAAAGTTACCTGTAATCACAATCGAATTTTCGAAGTTCTTACAGTATTTATCTAATGTAGGAAATCTGGAATCACATTTGATAGAATTTATCTGCAGCCAATAGAATTTTAGAAGAGATGTAACCCGCTATCACTACGATGTAATCTGATGCACCCCTTACATGAGTACTCTGGGTACATAGTACAAAGGGAATACCACTAGAGCATATGCTATATAGATAAATTAATAACTAAAATAAATAGCCGCAATGCCATTATAACTTTCTCTGTATTATTCATTAAGACTTATCGCATTAATCTGGTAATGAATAACACCATAGACATAAAAATCCTCCAGTATAGAATCTAATCCATAACGTAGTCAAGAAACAACAATTTATGATTGCAAACAGTTAATAAATAGATAGAGTCAATATAAACAACGTACAGGACCTTACCCTTATAGTAAATTATCACCCTTATCACTTGATGCACAATATCTACGTTATATTTTTATTCGTCGTTTACAAAAATCTTTTTCAAACGATATTTACACTAACAACCAATTACTGTTTCTGGTATGTTTTATGGCAATTATATACGAACATTACCAACGTGTACCTTTGGCCACCCTCCACCCTCTATACCATGCAATTCAGCTCTTGCTGGCTCTCATACAATGCATATATAGTTACATATACTATGTATGGTGCGCCAGAGGCATCAAAATTCTGTATTATTTAAAATACAGATTCCGAAAAATGCGGAATTTTATTTATGGCAAATTAAATGATACATTTAATTTCCAATGGTTTGGTATTAATTGATATTTTTCCTCCAGTAGTACGAATTTACATTTATGGAAAATTAAATGATACATTTTCCCCCAATTAAAACTTTTCAGCGGCTTGATTCTTTGAAACGCAAAATCGATTTTCATCGTCGATAACTATGGTGTAACGCATCTAAAGCTCGAAATAAATTATCCAACTTTCAAACCCCAAGGCTTTTGTATTGGGTATAGAGAAAAACTAATCCGTAAGAATATGATGCAGAACAAAGTTATGGTTTAGATTTTTTAATCAACTAAAAAAGTTTTGAGCTTTAGAAATTTGAAAAGTAACATTTTTTCAAGTTTCCTTAAGAAAAGATAGAAATTTCGGACACATCGTTTTGTGCAGCTTTCCTTCGTGTGTAACAATTTGTTATCCAATAAATGTAGTTTAACAAGTTTGTAACATGCTCTATTGTTTCACTATGCCTCGACAAACTAAAAAATGCACCATCACGAAATACACTACAATTATATATCTCCTTTTTGACAGAATTTTATATTTCGAACCCGGTTCCGTCTTTGTTGACTCTGAGGCGATAAATCTATTAACTTGAAGTCGCTGAAAAGGAACAAAACGCTTGAACATTTGCCTCTATTTTCGTTGTACTAAAATGTTACGTATTTGTAACCCTGTCACGGCCTCAAAAAGTTTAAATTCTATCGATACAAATTATGCAGCACATAATTAATTTTGTTATAATAAAGTTAATTTTACAACTCAATGTACGCGTCAGGATGGTGCACATAAGTGTATTACGTAAGCAATTTATTGTAGTAGAAGATATTTAAATATTCTAGCTAATGTAATGGTTGACAACCTGTTACTTGCACATTCTGCCGACAAGATGTATAAATATTCAAGTGTAGTAGGGTCGAAATAATGTAAAGTATGAGTACTCGAAGAAGCTTAACTCACTCTCGGAATGCGTTTGAGAAAAATTTGTCTAGATAAAGATTGATGTCCATTTGTAATAGCAGGTTAGCGAACAAAGCGCTTGTTAATAAAAGCTTGCCCAGTATATAAAAATAATAAACCAACATATTTTGCCAATTTGGTCAATTTATTCTTGCAAACTAAAGTATAGAAAAAAACACTACTTGAACAAATGAAAACACAGTTATTATGTTGCGAATATGGATACTGGTTAACTTTACATATTACTCACAAACTCGTGTCAATCGAGGCTGTAGCGCGTCTCTAATAATTGACAAGTTGGTAACCTAAAAAGCTTTTACGGTCCTTATCCTCGATTACTGAGTCGGCCTTGAGCAATAACGTTTATTTCTCCTGTTAATAAACATACAAGTCGGTGTTTAAATCGCGTTTATTTACTAGACAAATAATAATCATAACAGCCACCAGAATATATGGACAAGTATCGAATCATTTGTATTGATAGAGGGATTACTGAATTTTGCGCTCTATTACTATCAAAAAGATTACCAAAATATGAATAAATTGTTTATTTTGAGCGTAAAAAACTGCTCGGTTTATTATAAACATCGAGAGCATGATTGTTATCGAAAACTCGAGCTGCTTAAATATCTTTTTGTAATACCACTAATTGTGCTTAATAGCAATGTGTAAATATTTGTTAAGTAATTAGCTAAGTGCGGCAAATTTTTTCTAACGTCTGGATGACATTTGGTTGGGATTCTCCATCGAATTTACAAAATAATTAAATAATGAATAAGTCTCTTAACTATTCATGTCGATGAATTAATTGAATAAAATCGTTTATTAGCATCAAGCGCATCATGGGTATTGATTATAATTCCATTTTCTCGACTGTATAGCGCACTATGGGTGCCGATCACGATATCCATTCATTTCATGCCACATTAGTACTGTTGTATGTCAGATCGGAATTTATGTCAGTTCGGAATGGACATATGTCAATTTCGAATAGACATATGTCCATTCCG
>CAJVPI010001694.1:0-10442 GCA_910592345.1 Paraglomus brasilianum
ACTAAATTACTTTATATTTATTATTATTATAGGTCATCTGAAAGCACATTTTGCATATGAAAGTCACATTGAAGATAAGAGTAGATGCTACAGGTAAGTAATTTATAATAACTATTTGTTATAAAAATATTGTTCCTAATGTTTATTATTTAATAGTGACGGGTATTGTTTGCACCTTTATGGACCTAGCAAAGTGAGTGATTAGTTATCAATACAATATAAATAGTCTAACGCTTTGTACAATGTTGTGAATATTAATTAATAAACGATTGTATATTAGTTCACAATACCCATATTCCAAGTACCTCCAAATAAATACAAACTCAGCATTTTGTTGTGGAATAATATACCAATTACAATGATGGTAAGTATCGAAATATGTATTGTTTAAAGTTAATTGTATACTGAGTATAAACATTTGGTTTTGTAGACAACAATAAAAACATCAATTGAAGAAATACAATATGAGACGGACATTGAATGTAACGACTGCTATATTGAATACATTTTACCGTGCGTGGTTAACGTTTTGTCTGAAGATGACATTATTATAGACTTTGTTACCGATGTAAGTATGGTTATTTATTCATTGACTTATGTAATGTCTTAAATTATTCTAACTTTAACTCTATTTTAGCGTGGCACATTTCTTTATTGGGTTTGTTTATATTCGGAAGAAAAGTTAGATACTGTGGAACGTGACTTGAAAGTTAAAACATTTCCAACTGGTGTAAAAATGATTGATTATGAGCAATATCGTTATCCTTATCCTGATAGCACATATTTTATTTATCGTTAATGCGAACACTAATGATACTCTACTAAACTGAACTGTACTGTATGTTATATCTTAAATATGAAATTATGTCTCCTCGCCGAACACCGTTCAAGACAATTACGGTCGATGCTATTCATGCGTGACCTAGGAACAATAATCACGAACTTAATGCGTATTAACAAGTAATTCGTATAAGCACCGGGTCCGATATCTATTTTTCAATAAATACGTAAACTAAGAAGTATTCATTATAAGCAGCATACGTCACGATGGTCATGATTTATCCTTTATCGCACTCACTTGAAAGTAAAATTTGGTTTATCCTTTGCTTATAAACGCTTATGAGGTTATTGTCTCGAAGCTAATCTACAAGTTAACATTTTTATCTTTATGCGATTTACAGTGGAATTGTTGTACACAATGAATGTGACCGTTATTTGCATCAAGTTGATACTATACAGTATAGTACTAAACGTTGTAATAAAGAGATTTTGCTACTAACAGCAACTAAAGCTTTTCGGGTTTCAGTTAACATATAAAGCGAAGCATATTGAATCAATATTAATATCTATGTTTTGGTTTGGTTATGTCAATTGTATAGCTCTATTAAATAGTGAGGTAAGCTTTTCGAGTGTTGATAGCTATAACTTAATTGTGTTAGAGTTACATAGCACTTCTTAGAGTAAATTTTATGTTAATTGGGCTTGGATAATCTTGGCTAGTTTATTAATTAATATGATAATTAAACACTTACTTTATTAGGCACAAACATCCCTCACCTCATATCTATAAGATAATAAACATTAGTAACAATATTTTTATAACAATATAAATAGGTATTATTATAAATTGCTTACTCCCTGAATCTACGCCTATTTTCAATGTGACTTTCAAATGCAAAATGTGCTTTTAGATAACCTATACAATAATAGTAAATATAAAGTAGTTTTAGTATGCATACGTATAAATATATTAAGGCCTATATTAGCACATCGCAACACATCTCCCATCGAACTTACGAACGAAAAAAAAAATGGCGAGTGCTGAAAAGTTGTACAAAGACGCAAAAAAGGCGCTAGAGAAGTCGGAGAAGGCGCTAGTACTAGAGAAGTTCGAGGATGGAGAAGACGGAAGGTGGCTGACAGAACTGAAGAGGAGGAAGAGACAAAGAGAAGCTTGACAGTGAGGACATGCTGGAGATGGTCAAGCTAGAGAATAAACAGAAAGCATTGGAGGAGGCAAAGGAAGAATGGGACATAGAATGGAGTAGACATAGTAATATGGGTTTCTTATGCTGCGAGTTTGCCAGTAGAATGTTACCAAAGTTAACTCGACTTGAACCAGATCAAAACCAAATTTTGAGTACACTCAGTAGAAAACTCTTTGAACATCACTTGAAAAGACAATCAGAACATGAAGATATTGAAATACTTGGAAATTTTAAGAAAGGTAAAATAATTTTTGAAGCCTTCTGCAATTACTATTCTGCTTGCATGATCACTTATGCACTATAATATATAGTTCGCTATACAGAAACTACTGACTACGAGATGATTTATGAGGATATATATCCCAGCCTTCCTGATGTGCAATGAAAAATATTCCAATCGATACATTCATTCGGAAGCTTCCAGGATTACAGTCAAAGGAGTTACCCCAGGAATTGAAGGAATATCACCCAGATGGTGAATGGATGCCACCTCCATTAAATAGTGATGAGGTGAAAGATATGCAAGGACCGATGGTTACTCTATTGAAAGACCTTGCAAAGCATTCTCAACAACATGTACTTGGCAAGGCAATACAGTTATCGCACATCCACCATGCAAGTGTCTTCAGTTCTGTGCAACCACAATTACTTTGGTCATTGGTTATCTGGATTATAGAGTTAAAAGACAACTTATCGAAACTTGGCAATCGCAAGAATGGTATTGGAGAAGTGATTAACCGCTTGGAGCTTATTCTCGAGCATCAGCCTAGCCGTACTTTTGCACGTTTTGATGTTTATCGTTGCTAATCGGTCACATGGTAAAATAACATATCACTTTTCTGAATCCGTCTCTCTGAAAGAAAGAGGTATCTCCATACTTTATCAACTTTTTCAAGCAGAGCCAGGGCATCTCGTGTATGCTCAACACGTATTACCAGTCTCAATTTGTCTTGAAAATAACATAAGGTTAACTGAGCTAGAAATAATCCGTCACGGTTATTGTCGCAAAGCATGGGTGATTTCCGGTGTAGTGAATTGCGCTGACATAGGCATCAACAGTACAAACAACGGGACCAAAGTCATTGTGAAATATGGCTGCGATGCAGCAATGCTTAAAAAAGAATACGAAATTGTTCAATACCTACAACGCCAATCGGAAGCTATGTATATTCGACTACCGCCATCAGCAATTTTGAATTTACACCTTGCTTAGTTTTGGCCCCCCATGTGGCAATCCGATAGTTGAACTCGGTGATGGAACAACGACACTGGCATTGTTCAAGGATATCTTGACTACATTACAAACTGTGCATAATTATGGTGTATTTCATCGAGATATTAATCCAAAGAACATGGTTGTTGTACGTGAAGGTGATAGAAATCTGGCTTATCTTATTGATTGGAACATCGCCATTTTATCAACAGATACAGAAAATGATGACTTCTCATGCACACCTTTATATACTTCCCACAATCGCCTTAAGACGCTATTAATGGGAACTCCTGACAAACGAAGCACGTACACTTATACATTACACGACGATTTGGAATCTCTTTTCTGGTCTCTTCTTGATGTCCTCGCTCAAGCGGACGTTGGACATCGATTACCATGGTACCGCCATCTTAAGAAGCCATCATCGTTGAAAGATCTTTGCGATTCTCGTTATGCAATTGTTTATGATGATATTGAATAGAATACTATAATGAATAGCCAGCTATTATATTTGAACGAATCTGTTCGTAATGTAATCAATTATTTGCGCAATGAGTTTTTACTCAAAAACGGCGAATTTTCTCTTGAATTGAAGTAAGTATCACAAGGTTAGCAATAGTAATATTTTATTGATCGCCTCAATGTTTGTGACAAGCTGCACAAGTATGTAGATTTTATTGACTCGTTTCAGTGGCGTTTTCGATAAAATAAAACATGATATGAGTGTTGTATTCCTGTAAAATGTTTCCGGTCTGGTCAGAAGATATTACGTGCTGGAGGTTTTTGCACTAGTAATAATATGATGATGCAAATGAAATTATAGATTTTGATTGGTGCGGGCTTGATGGAAGTGTTTGTTATTTTATCAGCACCAAAAAATTCCTATGACATCATAATGTTGATTGAACGGAATAATTGAAATACACAGACGCGTTATTCTCCATAATGATATCCGAAAAGAAAATACCATCCTTAGCAACGACAGGAAGAGTGTACTTATCATTGACTTTGAATTAGCAACTATCGATAATAAAAATGGATCAGTGCGCTGTTTGTTAAATGAGATGGTGACATGATAGAATTTGGGTTGCAATAATAATACTGTTGTATGTCAGAACGGAATTTATGTCAGGTCAGAATTTGTGTCACTTCCGAACTGACCATATGTCAGACCAGAATTTTATGTTAGTTCCGAAGTGACTATGGCCAGATCGGAATAATACAGAGAATTAATAATGTAACAACATTTATATTAATGCTACTGCTCCATAACCAACTGATATTGTTGCTAATTGTAAATGCGAAGGGTTAATCATGAGGTTCTCACTTCACTAGTCTCATGTACTAAGTAAAAAAAAAGATTCAACTTGAATTGCTCAACAATAATGGCTTAAACAAAGATTCAAAAAAGAACAACAACAACAAACTACTACTACTTTTAGGGCTTGTGTGATTAAAGGTATCAAACGCAGTTTACGGTTAGATAGTAAATGTAGTCAATGTGTGTGTTAGCATTATAGTTAGAATGTATTTCGATGTTTGTATTTTGATGTTTGCGCCTGATGTGCAATCATATGCTTTTTTAGCATTATGGTTAGACTGTAAATGTAGCTTGCATTGAAATTACTGGATAGTATGGTTATATTGTTTGTGTAATTATTGGGACAAGTTGTTAGTAGTTTTTGCGCGCGGTGATTTATATTGAAAAGACCGTAACAGTAATATAATTTTTAGCCTTACTATTAGAATGTATTTGACGTTGATTTTACATTACGATTAGATTGTATAACTGATATTAATATTTGTCCAACTAATATACAATATTGCAACTTGGGAGACTGAAAACTTTATGATAATGACAATTTAAACTACTATTAACTGCAGCTTGGCAGAAATAACTTAATGAGACTTGAAGTATTGGCTCTGATTTCGATAACGTATAATTGTTTGTATAATTATTATAGGTTAATGGTATTTTGAAATTTAACGATGAAATAAATTTCAACCCACTTGAACAACCTGGATGTTTTTAATGTGTTTTCGATTAAGTACATTCTCAAAACGGTCAAAGGCTCAATAAATGACCGATAATGAACAATTTTCCCAAGAAGAAATTCCAAGTGACAAATGGCTGTCGGTGAAATAATCCTGTCGGTGGAATGGTTGTCAGCGAAACATAACGTCTGCGAAGATATTAGTATCCTTTTCAGCAGAGTTTAATTTTTCGTGTGCATACAAATATGACATAAGCATGCTATAATTCCGATCTGACATACAACAGTTCTACCTATTTACTAGTGTGCTAATGATGTTAGTACAGGAGTATAATAGTAAGCATAGACTATTATCGACGTCGATACATTGTCTTCGATCTGTAATGTGCACGACGAAAGCACGTGTTGCATGACATGGTAATATTTCCGTATGCAGGTACGTACGTGTCAATACATCCGCCATCGCTCATAATAATAATAAAATCATTGGTTAATACTTAAATTTTATATGTCCAATGTCCAGTTTGTTTACTTGAAGATATTTTTGATCTAATAGCAATTGTGCTCTTCCTAGACCGTAGACACATTGTACTTGTCTAACCAGCAATTCCTTTTGTCTTGACTATTGTTCAAAAATTAATGCAGCACCTTCACCCAGTCATTTGTTGTAGTGTTGTTTGTACGGGCAGTGTTACTGGCGTTGGATACAATTGTATCAAAAATGTGGAATTTATCAAAGACTGTTGTACAATGATAAAACTCCTGCTGGCAGAAGACGTTAGAGACACATAAAGAACGTCAGTTGGAGTATAACATCGTATTCGTTCAATTTCATAGGGATTATTGAATGTTTATCGCAGAATAGTTATCCTAAATCTAGCTGTCAATAATTATCGTTAACATATTGATTATTTCTGTGTGCAATCGGCATCGAGCTTACCTCTCGCAGTATAACAGTATTTGATACATCTATTGGTTCAATCCAAGCTACGGCACAAGACAAATTACTTCTACTTTTCTATCCCCTAGTCCCTAATTACTATTAGTATGCTGTCATAACACTTAACTTTTAACAGTACTTTACTGTCTTTATTTATATATTACAATAGTCACTGTGAGCCTGTCTATCTTACAGCCCATTTCTCTCGCCTGAAAATGTTGTTCGAGTTGTTTAGCAGGATATAATGTAAACTTTAATTACAGGACGTAGACAAAACTCTTATTTGTGAGAGACATTGTTTGTGACTTACATTGGGCATATTCAAGTAGCGTAGTGTGAGGGTAAAAAAAAACAACAACAAAAACTTCATGCATAAATCGATTATCACCCTCCAAACTATCGTCTAGAATGTGATATAGCAATAGATACCATATATAAAACTGTAATAACAAACTTAAGAAAACAGAATGGTCAATTCTTGGAACAAAAAAAAAGATAGATCACTACACAGTGCGATTCGTGGTAAAATTGAGGGCTATCAATCGTGTATTTTTTGCCGGATAGATTAGAACATTCTGAAGGCAACGATATCGAAGGTGTACCACACTAAAACTTTGATACCAGGTACAACACAACTATGTGTTGCAGGTGTTGAAACGTAGAATAGTGTATAGATAATATAATTCGCTAATATTGAGGAAAATTGTTCTGTATTTTATTTTGTTTTGCATTTTGCGGCTGCCACTACGTTCTATTTATACGAACCATACTGTATTTTATCTATTCATGTATCATTATCATAATTATGTAATTACGATACAAACGTTAGTTTGTCTTTACGCTCTACTTACTTTTTTGTTCTACGTTTATCTTTTTACGCCAGCATTTTATTACACATTATTGTGTAGATTTTTCCCAAACTCAAGAACCTCATAAACAATATTTTGGCTACTTTAATTCCTCAAAGAAATTTTGTAAATCAACAATTAAAGCCGAAGATATTTCGCCGCGAGAACCTTTTATTAGGGTCTAAAGTAATTTTTCTTGTTAATTCAAAACTAATACAGCTAACCGAATGCTTGTGACCGCTGTAATAGGTCTTTTGCTAACTACTTATGAAGCCACTCGAAGAATAAAATTTGATGTTATCCTAGAAAAAACTCGTCATGGAAAAGAATTCTTCGAGGAATTTTAAAGCAAGAAGTAAAGTCATTGGTAAACTGATCACGTTTAAATATATTATTGACTTTAGCAAAAGTGTTATATAGGACTCAGGCGCCTGCGGATTTCCGGTAGAATTACTTGTTGGTTTGCGGATAGCGTACGCCTTCTTCGTCTCAAAGACAATTAAGATGTGACATTTTCAACATTCCGCCAGATTGTTCACTGCTCAACTTGACAAATTATTTGCAATTAACAGAATTTGCAGGCATCTGCATCTCATCTCACAACGATTAGTCCTCTTTTCTTTCAGGAACTCTAAGGGTATTGCGGCAAAGAACCTAAGATGGATGTACACTTTTATTTTTGTCAAATACTCGTTATTGAACATGCAATCACAGTTTGAAATAGTCAACCATTTTGTAATAGTCCTATGTATGGAATACATGAACGAACGTGTGATTGATGTTTGTTGAATGTTGCGAATATCAAAGAACAGCAGAATCCTTTGACCGTATTGATCCATTAGATTATCATGCAACTTACAATAACACGGAAAGAGACCTGGACACTCGACATGGGCTGATAGCCGTTAAGAACTCGCTGAAAGCCATTATTATTAACCCATGGCTCGCATCAATTCCGTCGATAAGATTTGTAATAGATACTATGTCAACATTTGGTGCTACCTTCCATTTTTTACTCATCTTTACATCAAAATCCTCTCATCGGTACAAAAGTAAGTTGAGAAACTCATTCTTGCTGCGTTGGTTAATGGGATATAATGATGTATAACATGTTTGTTTAAAGAGCCTCATAGCATGTCGACATAACTTTCGGGCGTGTCGTCAGCAATGCCAGGTTATAACCAAATTTTTGCGTACAGTAAACTAATAACAAATATGGTTGATGAATATGTCTGATTTTAATAACAAGTTTTGAATAATGGCGATAGAATTTAGCAGGTAACTAAAGAGCATTCAAGTGAACCTTGGTAATTGTTGAGAAATCAGTTTTCATCACCGCTTAACACATTCGTTAATCCTGTAACTGTGGTTACTTAACGATAATGAGATTTGCTCCCCGTATGCGTCATAAATGAACAAAAGGCAACTTGGTATGTTAGAGGTAGTATTACCAACAGGGAAGCCCGTATTCATACAATACAGTACTGGATTTGCACACATTCCTTTTTTTTTTGTGCCGATAGTTTCAACAATAATATCGCAAAGGAAGCTCCTAAAGACTACACTGATACATACTTCAACATCAGCTATAAACAGCAAACCCCTTTTTTATTATGTTATAAAAAGATGGGAACCATTTAAAATAAGTCACAGATATTGCGTCTTTGTCAATGAAAGCGAAAACATGGATTGTTCGGCAGACAAATTACCGACATATGCTGTATACTGTATGTATTTCGAGGTTAAATAGTAATCCAGGATTAACTCAACTAAAATTGATACTAACTTGTCGAAATACCGTAAACTGCCAAGACTCAGTAGACAATCTAAATTCCTCCACTATGATTATTGACTTGACACTAAGTCATTTGCATGATTACTTATTTTTTCCTTGCACATTTATTTCCCAGCTAGGTACGTTCAACATTGTTAGACAAGGAGACTTAATGCATAGTTTAATAATAATGTCATGTACGCGTGATAGTAAGCACAACAAATGATAGTATAATATAGTAGAGTACGCTCGCTTATCAACAATGTTCGCGTTAATGTATATAAATAGCATATCTTCCAGTAGGACAAGAAAATTGCCTATAATCAATCTTTTTTACGCCAGTTGGAAATATTTCAAATTTCAAGTTACGTTCCATAGTATCTAGCTTTTCTTCCGAATATAAACAAACCCAATAAAGATCGACATCTGACTAAAATTTTAAAGTTAGAACTAATTGAATACGTTTTTACACTATGTCAATGAATAAATAAACCATACTTACGCTGATAACAAATTCTATAATAATGTCATTTTTAGACAAAACGTTAACCACGCATGGTAAAATGTATTCAGCAAAGTAGTCGTTATATTCAATGTCCATCTTATGTTGTATTTTTTCAGTTGATGTTTTTATTGTTGTCTACAAAACCAAATGTTTATACTCATTATACAATTAAGAAGATTAAACAATACATTTTTCGATATTTACCATCATTGTAATTGTCGACTTCTTATGATTCCACAACAAAATGCTGAGTTTGTATTTATTTGGAGATACTTGGAATATGGGTATTGTTACCTAATATACAATCGTTTATTAATTAATATTCACAACATTGTACAAAGCGTTAGACTATCTATATTGTATTGATAATTAACCACTTACTTTATTAGGTCCAAAAAGGGACAACCATCTACATCCCTCATTGAAATTACTATTAAATAATAAACATTAGTAACAATTACAATATTTTTATAACAATATGTATCATTATTAATTACTTACATGTCGTGTCCACTCTTATCTTTAATGTGACTTTCAAATAAAAAATGTGCTTTCAGATGACCTATAAATATAAAGTAATTTAGTATGCATAATAATATATAAATTTATGCAATCAAGTGTAACCCCTTACTTTTGTGTATGTAGTATACTTTTTCACAGAATGGTAGTAGTATATCTACGTGAAACCAAATATAGTTATACTTTTTATGCCAAGCTGCAACAGTATTGTACCATCTGGTGTAATAATCTGTTCCATACTGATGGGTATACAGTGATATCAATTGATTGATATTAGCTAACTCATCCCCCCCTTGTCTATAGTTGTGCCAAAAAAATGTTGAATACATTGTTTTATGAGAACAACTATCCACAAGAACTTTAAACCATTTTACATCAAAATGCTCAAGTTTGTTTACATATTTGCTAATAAAGTTAAATGCTTTTTCTTGCATATCTGGGTGCCTAATATACTTGATATCTTGTTCAGCTCCTTTCTTATTCTCCAAACCTATATGTGCCACTAAACTTAAATACCAAGCATCATTATAAACCTTGTTTACTTCAATTGCTGTCTCAATATCAAACAGGGCTTTTCCAAAATTTTTCATATCCAACTTGATTTTTGCTCTGTTACACAGTGATTGATAATTTGTGGGATCAACTTGTAATATTTGTGTAT
>CAJVPI010001695.1:0-10433 GCA_910592345.1 Paraglomus brasilianum
TTTGGAAGGATTGTAAGGTGCTTAGCCTTATAAGTATAAATGTTGTTACATGCTGTGTAGAAACATTTGGAAGGATTGTAAGGTGCTTAGAAACATTTGGAAGGATTGTAAGGTGCTTAGCCTTATAAGTATAAATGTTGTTACATGCTGTGTAGAAACATTTGGAAGGATTGTAAGGTGCTTAGAAACATTTGGAAGGATTGTAAGGTGCTTAGCCTTATAAGTATAAATGTTGTTACATGCTGTGTAGAAACATTTGGAAGGATTGTAAGGTGCTTAGAAACATTTGGAAGGATTGTAAGGTGCTTAGCCTTATAAGTATAAATGTTGTTACATGCTGTGTAGAAACATTTGGAAGGATTGTAAGGTGCTTAGAAACATTTGGAAGGATTGTAAGGTGCTTAGCCTTATAAGTATAAATGTTGTTACATGCTGTGTAGAAACATTTGGAAGGATTATGAGAGGTGCTTTTTGTGTCTCCGTAAATAAAAATTGTTTACTGGTTAACAAGTCATAAAATTTATAATTGTCGCGTGCGGTAGACCAGTGGGGTGATTTACTACTGATAAGCCACACGTATAAACTGATCTCTATGATAATAATGATATTTTAATGATGAGCAATATGATATCAGCATTGTCTACGTGGTACGGAACAACTTCGTGTAATACGTGTAAATAAACAGTCACAAGCTGTAGAAACATTTAGAAAGATTGTATGGATGTGCTATTTTCATATGTCAGATCATTTATGTCAGATCGGAAGTTATGTCCATTCGGAACCGACATATGTCAGATCGTAATTATAGCATGAATCAAGTTGGCATTCTGCTTCAGTCTTGTCTTATCACTATGTGGAGCTATAGATAAGTTGTATGCGCACTAATACTAACGTACAAGAAACACAACCATCGATAGGTGTATGTTACAATCATCTATATGCTTATAAGCCATACTGTCATAATATCATACAGTTCACATTCATATCTATGATTCTTCAAAGAGAAATGTCTGAATTAGAGAACTGTTGCATTTTGAACCGTGATCGTAAATTATACTGGACGGCTAACCTTTATAACAATCTCTAATTAGCCGTGGAATTCATAGTCATATGAAAACATCATGTGCAATGGCTAGGCCAGTAAATTATCTCCCCTACAACATGCGAAGTTAGTTGAGAACACAGAATTGTCAAATACCTGGAATTTTGAATTTAATTTGTGAACCGATTCACAAGCAACAAAAGGTGAACTGTATACCATAATAATTGGTCTAGTACGTTAGAATAGAGATACAAAATTTGATATATAGAATAAATAGCTCATGGGTTATAATAAATAGATACATTCCAAGTCTCAAATTAAAGAGAAATATCCATTTTTTATACCTATTCGCTGTTTTAATGATTTGCATATTCGCAGTGTCGTCTTAATTTGCAAACAAAAAATCTTCAATAAAAACCGTTATAGTTAGCGTGCGCGTAATTGTCATAGCACAAAATTGCTGAGCTAATAGAAAATATAAAAATATTATAATTCTGTAATGGGAAGCGTGTTGTGTCAATGACAATGCCTCGCTGTATGATAATCGGTGTTTTAATGGTTTGCATATTCGCAGTGTCGTCTTAATAAGGCGAGTAGCCACAACAGATAGACTTTTCACAATTGGGTTTCATCTTTCAAGATACCATACGTCTTACGCGAATAGAACTATGCTCATCCTCGAAATGAATGATCACAGCTACTCGCAGCTGACTAATCATAGTAACAAAGTGATAAATCCAAGACATTATTTGTTAATTCGCACACATAATGATATATAATTTTAATTAAAATATATTGCACGTGCCACTAATACTGTTAAATCCCATATTTTCGCAAATATGATTACATTGATGGTTTGCCAAAAAACATGCAGAAATTCCTCTTTTACCAAAATTTGTCTTTCCAAATCTTAATGGATCAACACAATGTATCGCCGGATCTGTCAGGATAAACTGGTCTTCCAACTCAATTCCCTGAAGATCGTAAACCACCAGATATTTTCCTGTATATACGTATGTAAAATGCGCAAACGCTTCGAGTGAAGGATGAAGCTCTACGATCATACCACTGTTTATGTTAAACCGCTTAAATTCTGCACCCTGCAGTCTTGGCTCTGTAGTATAGTATTGAGTCTTATAATCAATAGTACTACGTAAAAGTTTCGCTTCAAGAAATCTCACTTTCTTAACCCCCATTTTCCTTGTATAAATATTATACATTGCAGAGAGATAACATGCGATAGCCGAGACTTCTACCGCCGCAAGATAATCTTCAATAGGGTTTGATTTTTGCTCGCCGAGATATTCTTTTATTACTATCTTTTCAGGTGGTACCGTATTGCAATCAAGACCGAAATATGCACATCTTTCGGTACCAGCAGAAAACGGCTGTGCAGCCATCTTGAAATTAAAATCTTGAGATACGAGGTGCGACTTGTGGAAAAACTGATGGTCTACAATGTCGCCCAAATCGTCGGGATATCGATGTCGCAAAATTACGCCACTATATAACGAACACTCGTTCCAATCAGGTTCTTCTGTATTCATTTCAAGTTTTTTCCGCCGTAAAGCGTATATCTCACTCGAGTCAACTCCCAGAATGCTGGTTAATGTAACAGAACTAGCTATAGCTGAGCAAGACGCATTGACTAATTTATCTATTAACGCAGTTGGATCTCCTCCTACAAGATCGAACACTGGAAAATCGCCAATTATGCTATTAAAAATTTCAATCATTTTATCCGTATAATACTTAATCTTTCCGAAAAAGTAAATAATATTCTTTTCTTGCATTTTGTTTAGTACACTTTCTGCTGTTAGACCGTGTGGATCGCCATCTGGATACTCATCTTTCTTATCAGTGAAACGACGACCATGTGGCGGAGCATCGCCAATATGGAGAAGAATTCGAGTACCATTTCGCCAGCTCATTCGTTCTATGGCTGCA
This sequence comes from Paraglomus brasilianum, assembly GCA_910592345.1. Classification (NCBI taxonomy): domain Eukaryota; kingdom Fungi; phylum Glomeromycota; class Glomeromycetes; order Paraglomerales; family Paraglomeraceae; genus Paraglomus; species Paraglomus brasilianum. The sequence continues at coordinate 2,990 of CAJVPI010001695.1, forward strand.
TTAAGACCGCCGAGAACGTCTTCTGGTATATCATTACCGGAGAGTGTTCGCACACACGCTAAATCTTTAGAGAACTTTTCGTACGAATCGGTAAAATCGAAAATTTGCAAACGATTGTCTTCGTCAAAATGATCACGATAGCCGCAAAAGCCGACCCGCGCTTGAATCCTGGGATTGATGTTCTTAATATAGTTGGCCACTTGTAAGATACAATTTTTAGCAGCCGCAAGATGGTTCATCATAGAACTGGTACAATCTAGAACGAAGCATAGATCGACTGCCATCGAACGTTCGATGTTGATGAAGGCTTTAGAGATTTCATTTTCTCGTAATGCCGCAGCTTTAGCTCTCGATTTAGTATCAGAGTAACCTGATTCTTTTGCTTCATCGATGTAACGGTTCAAGCGGTCTTCAATAAGGTTTAGTTTTTCCAAGTCGGACGTGAGCGATGGGGGAACGATAGTCGCAGTAGTTGTATCAGAGCTTATCGACGATGTTTTATCAGAAATCAGGAAGGCGGCTTCCTTTTTCTCCTTTGGCTTCTTCTTATTATTAAAACATGAAAATTTGCGCATCTTGACGAATCACCCGATGCGAGAAGTTTTCCTTGGCCATTAAATAACCGCTGATAAAGAGAATGTGATACCTCATAGTAAGATCGATTATGGGAAGTCACAAAGATGATGATAAGAAAAATCAACCCTTTTTGTGGATTTGTACAACGCCGCCACTTTGTCAGTGCCTCAATGAAACAGGCATCACAATAATATTAGAAAATCTGTTTAAATTTGGCAATTCTGGTGCTATTATTAACATAAACACCTATTTATAGAACTAATATATGTTTTCATAGAAGTAGATTATCCGATAAATGATAGCATACAGTCATGCGGCGGCCTAATCATCAATAGTAAAATAGTAGCTCTTTATTTTTACAATCGTCGTCTGCGCCACAGACCACAGTACTTGCTCAGAATGTTGTGTTTTTCGATGCGGGTACAGTTCGCTTGGTTGCTTTTAACGTTGAAACAGTCCCATACGTCAATATTATCGCATAGATATGGGCTTTTTTCTGTTATCTTTCTAATTTTGTTCCCATTCTCATCTCCCCTTCTACTGTTGGATGTAAAAGAATAGTCATCTGACTATATTAATATTGATACATTGCTTCTACGATATGGGTGATTATGAAATATCTAAAAATGTACAGAGAATTAGATTTTTCCAGTGATATTGAATGAAGACATTTGACAATCTTTGATTTGTTATTATCCTGATAATGATCGTTATACCAAAGTACCTGCCATCAAAAAATGGACAAAGTCTAGACTCGGACTAGATTATCAACCGGTTGGATATTGCATAAAGCATCAATATACAATACAAGTTTTGTAAATATACAGATTATAGATTATGGCGGTGAACCTTTGTTCATATAACTGAGGAGGTGGTATGTACGTTTGCGGCTTAGTGTGGATAGCGTGCGGTGAAGCGGGACTCGTTCGATGTTATTGTATCAAGCAATTATCATACATGTATATGCATATTGAAAGCAACTACAATAAATTGATTAACCAATTGCGTAGAGAATTCAGTTAACAGAAAACGATCCAAGAATTGTATTCGTTCAATAATGAAATTAATTCTGATAAATCACCCTTTAATAATATAGACGTTTGAAATTATGGTTTACAGCATGTAACTAAACACTCATCAATGGATATGTCTCTTGCTACAGTTGGATAAATACCGTGTATTAGTGTGCGCACATGTCCAAAAACTTAACACACAGTGATAAGACAAGTAGAATACCAAACTATATTCATACGTCTTGCTATAATCCCCCGATCTGACATATCTCAGTTCCGAATGGACATAAATCCTCATCTGACATACACCTTAAATGCTTGCGTAACTCGATTTTATAAAACGCTTATAATAAAAGATGTTATTGTTTGTAGATATACAGTACGATAAAAGTGCCCTCGTTGATATAGGCCTCTCCACCGTTGCGGCAGCATAAATTACGTGACGTTGTCGAGGCATGGCCAGTTATTTCAGAGCAAGCAAAATTAATGTTTAGAGGTATTTACATGCCTTCTGGCACTGAAACGATATTGTCAAGAACTAACTTGTGTGGCGGAAGTAAATTTGGTGGTAGTGTATATTTTGAGATTCTGATGAGTGTATGAATTATGGAAATGCAATACAACTAAAAGACTTAAACGTGCAAACAGGATTTGATCATGGATGTAAAAAGTATTGAATTCTCTACAGACTGAAGACATTTGCAACTAAATCTTTATTCCCAATAGTCTAAAATTGTAATAGCCCAGCTAAGTTTTAGTGATACAGAATTAGTTACAACATACACACTCATTATTCTTTGATAGTATTTGTTGGCCTTTGCAAAGTACGATATATTACATTAGATAAAGCAAACAAAATGTAACTATAACAGAAGTAAAAATTGGTTTGTTAAGAACTGTTCGGATGCCTACAAAATATTACGTCAGTTACGTTAATTATAATATAATTTCTGCTAATTTTTTCGTAATAAACATTAGTATTCAACTTACGTCAAATTTTGACGAAACGCGGAAAGTACTTAAATAGTAGGGTTGGCAGCACGACTGGTAGGAGTAGGCGTTGAATCTTTTTCTGCGAAGGTCTTGCAACAAAACCCACCAGGTAACGCTTCGCTGTTTGGTACGGCTGCAAGTGCAATCAACAAGACAAATGCGACAATAATTCCTTTCATGGTGTTTGCGAAGATAGTTTATAGAGTTTTCTCTGAGTGGGTTTACAGATTTTTGTTTTGCGAATGCAATAATTGAATAACGTGTGTTTATTTCCAGAGCAAACGAAACTGCCCATCTTTTATAATAAAAAAGGTTACACCCAAGAAATATTCCCTAATCATTAGCCTAACTTTCTTAAAACTTTATTTCCGAAATAGTTAAATTGATAATTAGTATAATGAACGGGTGTCATTTATGCATGAAGATCGGTTAACCCTTTTTTTTGCTCACGAGCCTACCTTTTTTGGCAACACATGCTAAAACAGACATCGTTGACTTCAACGAATGGAATGGTATCAATAATACAAAAAAAGAGAATATATATAAAAAAAAGTGCGACTCGTATTAGCAACAATAATCACTCTTCTAAATAAGCAACAGTGTTTACTTATAATATAATTAAAGCGACATAATCTATTATTCAAAGACTAAAATACGGGTCCGTATTATTTCATCGACAATCATTTCACCGACAGTACATTTCACCGACAATTAACTACCAGAAAAGGATAACTTCGAAATAATGTTGGTGAAGATTTGTCGGTGAAATGATTGTCGGTGAAATGATTGTCGACGAAATGATTGCCTCCCCTAAAATACACATGGCCGAAAGAGTTGTATTCAAATAAAGGGATACAATTTCCATGATTTGTTCCCAATACATTATCTATCGCTTTAATTGTTTACGAAAGATATGTTGTGTCTGAGTTTGGGACCTGTCTCAGTTCAGAATCCAGTCACTCAGTCCAGAACTCATAACCCGATATTTTAATAAAGACATACGAAACGCTTTATGCAGCATCTAAAATCATGTAAGGCAATACGATACCACTGAGGTTATAATATGTAAATGCTAATTAAAAGCCCTGGGTATTAATTACTTTAAAAAGAACTGCAGATATTAAGTTCAATTAATCAAATTAATAACAAAATTTCCCTGCATCAACAAATTTCTTCCTCCAGCGAATATACCAAATTTGGACCACCGATAATTGCTCCAAACCAATCAGATTTTCCATCATGCATGGCGGTTCATAGGGTACTAACAGCTAAATAATAAATAATTATTCCTACTCCAATCGCTAGCATGGCCTTTTGGTAATTTAAACTCCGTTGGATGAATTCTCCCGCGAGAGCCTTATATTATGTATTATTACCCTCTCCTGAACTTTCTACAGTCTTCCGTTATTGGATTCACCACCTGAATGGAACGGATGTTTCATCGCTTGTAACACTCACAATTTGTCGATACGCTGTCAAATGTGAATGCAATGTTTGATAAGATATGTCTTGTCTTTATGTTAATCGTTAAATATAGATTTTCGAATCTCAGAAGTTTTTACTCTCTTCAATTTGACCATCTAGATTAGGTTGATTAATAAAACTGTTTAAGTTTTTCATTAGTATCGGATTGTTGTTTTTCCAGCATGACCTAAAGACCTTGATAACAGTGATCAATAGCAGCAATTGATTGTAGTTATTTCATAAACTAAAAAATGAATAAAGGTTGGTGTAAGCTCAGATCGGTAATTACAAATCGCTTAGCAGTTTCCTGATTGTTCGCATGCTGCCAGACTGAACTTTCAGGTAAAGGACATGAAAGGTCTTACTACTCTTGGTTTTTGATACACTATTCAAAAATTGTTTAAAAATAGCTTAGTTATTAAAAGTTCGGTTCTTTATTTGCCCTTACTTAATCGCAGGAAAGATGTGGTTTTATGTTTCTAAAGTGAATTGATTATGAAGAACAAACAAATACACAAAAAGTGGAGACACAAAGTTAAATTTCAATAATTTATGTTACCTTTTTCGGTATATAAGGAAATTCTACATACTAAAGAAGCCCAGGCCAGGTCAAAGTATGTATGCTAATATCAAATATTATCTATTCTTTATGTTCTGGGTTGAAATAAACGAAGTTCTGAACGAGAAGGTTTACTCTATATCTGGGAAATTATAACAAAAATACACGTAATGTGCCATTCCGAGGAATAACAAGTGACAACATATTATTAAAATTAAGTAGAATGGATTGGGTCAACATTACTTGAAAAGTTATCCAAGTTATTTTCTCTTCCTCAACTTTTAAAGTAGCATGTCTGGTTGCACTTGTTACCCAATCACACAAAGCACAATTAATCTTGACAAATGTTTCCTTCTTCACTTGTATTATTGTGGTGACGGCGCCATCTAGTATCTAGGTCAAACGTTTCTATTGATCTTTGCAGAACAGTTAGGGTGATCACATAAGTTTTTGCATTATTTTACATTTTGCCACTATTTGATATTATATTCAATCTAACAAATTCAGAATATTGATACGTATTCTAATAAAAAATTATCTGATTAGAAATGTGGGTGATTATTAATCAAAGCTTAAATTGTATTTTTTAATAAATTTTCTAACAAGTCTAATATAGATTATTGGATGAATATTGTTCACAACTACACTATGATATTTGCTCTCCTGAATAAACATAACTTGAAACACTTCTTTGCTGATGCCCTATGGTTGAACTTTTAATATGATTGTTTGTTATCAACAGCAAATTACAATCTATAGTTTTCAATATTCGCTAAAATAAATCTTCATCAACAAGCGCTTGACAATGAAGTCGTACTCAATACTCAATCAACAAGACCCTTTATATGTTGTATGACATAATCTTCTACAATTAGCTCTGGGTGAATGTCGACAAGACAATTTTGTATGTTGCATGGTACGCCACAAAAGTTAATACACGCAATCATAATTATATAAATATTAAAAGTCGTCGCTACTTTACCATCATGTGTAAAACAAGGTATTGAAAGCTGTACACTTTCACATAATCTCACGTTCTCATATTCACTTATATCTTCTTCATTATTGCCCAACCAAACGTATCAAGAGCTTGTTTACCGTCTATAATGATTATGGCAGTTTGAGCAGAATTAATAATTTTTGTTTCCTTAAACTAGAGTAGTCGCACGGCTGATATGAAAAAATGACATCGCGATTAGATTAAGAAGCGCAACTTTCCGTTAGATTTATTTACTCTTATAATAATATTCCTTTCTAATAAGCGAGTAGTTCTCGTATTTCTGAAACACATATTCAATCTTTATTTCCCTGGTAAATTATGCAATATACAGTCTCGATAAGTCGGTTTTTGGCTTAATCTTTTCTACGTTATTTTCACTATTCAAAAATTCTCGATAAGTCGGCCAATCTGTGCCAAGCTGTAAGGCCCCAGACGAGTTTTAGTTGAACACATCTCGATAAGTCTGTCCTCACGTGACAAATGTAAAACGTAACACAAATTCCTTCAATTTTAACTGGTGGATCTATAAATCTTAGAACAAAAATTTTATATTGCTTAGTTGTCGTATGTAAGCTAATTAGCTAATTCTCGATATAAGGACATTCTCGATATAGTGACCATTTGGATTGGAACCGAGCATCTCGTTATATCGAGACCCACTTGTAATAGCATTAGAATCGTATGAATGTAAAACACTACAATCATACGACAATATGTCATTCGAATAGAATAGTTTAAGCTTAAATAGTTATGTATTATCAGGGATACAATATTACAACGTCAGATAAGAAAAAAGCAAGTTGATTCTCTAAGACAAGCTAGTCTGCAGGGTTATTTTACTAATACAATGTAATTATTAATAAAAGGCTTAATTAAAAGGCTTATTCACGCGATTCTCGACAAGTCGGCCATTAGACTTATCGAGACTGACTGTGTAGCAATAATCACTAATTCTCATATCGATTAAGAATATTCACTTCTTGTCCCGCATTACGATGTTATTTGTCTAAGTATGAACTAGAACACATTTTAAATAGTTACAATAGACTCAAACACTATAGGCTCCCAAACAATTCTATTGGAAGAGAATAGTCGAGAGCAAGTAACCGTCTAGGATTGTCTACCGACCGACACTTGGTCGTAAGCAGTATAAAAAGTCACTACCTGCCTGTCAGCGGTTTTCTTCGCGGCTGCGCTCCCTCACCGTGACAATAGAGTTTTGTAGTGTCGATGCTTAGTGATGAGGCCACCGACTTAGCCAACTTTATTATACTACTTTATATCTTTAGAATTTTGTCCCTAATTCTTTCTTGCTGGACGAATGATTTTACTATTGCTAGGCGAATGATTTTACTGTTGCTAGATTTTGCGTTGACTATTATCTTTCATGATTCGTGTTTCCGTAGTACTCTCGTTCGCAGACTTGGGATCGTGTCTCGAATATATCTTAGGCAACAGATATACTCTCCATCAACCTTTCTATACTATCCGTAATAATTATAAATATATAACAATCAAATAAGAATACAACACTTCAGATTTAACAGCTACTCTTAATGGTCTATTAATTTTGTTAATATATATTTTATGGAATTAACATCGCTGTTTCATCATACAGACGAAGACGAATAATATATCACCGAAGGTTAGGTTCAACAGATGTCCTGGTAAAACGTAGCGGACGAAGAAATGCCGCTCATGTATAAAATATCTAATACTCGTTATACATTATATCGTAGATTATTTCGTTAACGAAGGTTAATTTCAGCCTCAACGTTAATATTTCTCTTTCCACTGTAATGCTCCGATTGGATTTTCATCAAGAGTATCCGCATTTCG
>CAJVPI010001696.1:0-10412 GCA_910592345.1 Paraglomus brasilianum
AGAGAACAGGGTCATATAAAATAACCCTTCATCCGCGCCATTAGAAAGTTCAAACACCCAAAAACCAAAATGAACTTTCAACCATCCAAAATGAACTTTCAACCATCCAAAAACTTTATTCAAAAACTAAAACACAAATCCCAAGTCTTCCTACAACACTTTTTGTCACCACCTCCGTCTCAGGCCTGCCAAGAACCTACCCTCCTCCGCTCCATACGATTTGTGACGGTTTTAACTGGACGGGTCAGCGACACCACGCTTCCAAATGGAATTTATACGGCGGCATTCTCAATCTCGGATTGCTTGCGATTTTTCGGGCAGTCGGGCACTAGCGGTTTTAACCGGGCCGGTCAAACGAACCCATATTACAGGCGGAAGTCGCCTGCAAATTTATTACGGTGGCCCTATCCATCTCGGATTGCTAAGTCTCGGGGAGTGGAACTTGGGATTTATCAGCAGGTTGAAGAAGTTATAGTTGGGGGGTGTTGTTGTCCAGGATAGGGCTTGACGCAGTAAAATTCACTATGGACATTGGGAAGTACCGGAAGCAATATGGGCCAACGTTGGTTTTCATGGAAGAAAAGTGGTCAGGGGAACTTGCAGTGTGTCAGATGAATAGAATTGATTTAGATGATTCTGCATAAAATACCTGTAACTTGATTTAGATGATTCCGCATAAATACCGTAACTTTAAATTTACAAATATATTTTAGTTATAATAAAATTTTATATAACAACCATGTATATTTTATTGTAAAAATTTTTCCCATAAATAAAATATATGTTTTACACTAAAATCTACTGTACTAGTGATATCAAAGCTTTTTATTACAATACTGATAAATTTATGCATTATTGTCAAATCAATTAGTTAGGAGGTTTATAGTAACGATATATACGTTGTGCTTATATATTGAATATGTAGTATTAGTATGAAAATTGTCTCAAGGATTTCCTAAATATATATTATCAGTATTGTATAAGAGCGTGAGCTAAGACTTCTAATTGTATTTCGTAAGTGCAAGGATTTCGTATTCTTTATGGAATACCAATATCGAGGAAATCTTTCAGTACGCTGTTGATAATCTTCTATTATACAAAGCCTATATGCGGAATGCGTTCACTAGCACCCAAAAAGTATTTATTATTGCTGTCCTATTACACATCTCTTTGAATGGTTTATTTTTGCTACACGTATGCAACGCTTCAGCCTCCTCCGTGCGGCATATTATTCGTGAATCACATGTAAACTCTTGATATTATCAACCATTTTTTCGTAGGGGGTGTGAAAATATATGATTAGTTGATTACAGCTTTTTTATATACCATTTATAATTAATAACTGCCTGTTCGATGTAATATACGCTATTAAAAAATCATATACATTGATAGTATATTGTATTCAATACTTGTACTTGTCGGCTATTGTAATAAAATTCTTTCTTGATACTGTGAAAATAAACGTAAAAACTCTAACAAATTGCCTTAAAATCTGCTTTATTTAGTTTTATATGAAAATGTAACCTACTGACCAGTAAGCCATTGGCAACATTTAATGAATGGTAGATGAGCAACTAAAATAAATTTTGTTATTTTTATTTTTTGGCTTAATGGGTTTATCTATTAATTTTTTGTTTACTTCCTTAAGAAGTATTAAAGTATAGAAATAAAAACAGTTTGCCAGTTTACATTAATATTAATGCCACCTTTGTTTGGGTAGTTGATGATCAAATTCTGCAACAATTTTTGCTTTTGTTTAATGCAAAATTAGCTCAAACTGGAAATCTATCGGTTGGAAGACCTAACTTGCTGTCAAGACCTATCCAAACATTTTACAGTCAAAACACTTTGAACACTTTACATGTTCGATCAAATGCTGAAATTATTTATTGCGTACTAAATTGAAAGATATTTACCCACAGAGGGATGTGAGTGAGCTTTATGCAATGTCAGCTTCATTGATGCATGGTAAAGTTAAAAAGGTTTGTATACAAGCTTGTATTGTAAAACTCTGTCATTATTTCAAATTATCCTGTCTTGAAAATATAATACACTGATGCGTTGCTATTGCATTTATCAAAACAATTAGATGTTACTAAAAAAATTAGGCTTGAAGTACTGCACAAGGAGAAGTGTAAATTTGTAACATAAATATATGAATAACAACATGATCAGATAACAATATAATAAAGACTTATAGAATGCAGAGTTTGAGTAGAACAGCTTCGTCACTAATCGATTGTTTTGTTAGAATGGGATTGCATAGACATTATATTTATATAAAGGCAAATATTATAAATTTGCTTTATTGAAAGCTCTGATAACAATTTATTCAACAATAAATTGACATTCTTGGAGCCAACTTTAGCCAGCATTTGGAACAAAGCACATGAATTAGAAGCAAAAAATTGCAGTTCAGACAAATAAGTCTTTAAGCATTTACAGGTAAATAAATATTTATTTACGTTTAGAAAGTGGAAATACTTTGATTATTTAAGAAAATATTGAAAACTTGATATAGATTGATATTCTAATAAAACCTTATAACTCAAATGCATTTTTAAAAATATTAATATATTTGATTAAAGTCATACGTACATCTAATAAATGTTTATCAAATTTGCAAGTTCAAAAGTGCAGTCACTGTAAGGAGACATATGTAAATGTAGGAATATGCAAATCCATCCAAGCACTACCATATACGTGTACATTGGGTTAAATCATCAAATACTCCCGCATGTGATAGAAAGACGCCCCTGCTGCAATAATACCTGATATTAATATACATAACAAAACCAAAATAATGTCCGGTTAATGTATATAGAATATATTTTCACCATTACTGTAAATTATGTGGGATGATAAATAATTGTTAAACGTCCTCTGAAGTTTGACTTGGTGGTTGGATTATTTTCATTTTACTTTTTGATGTCATACGCGCGCTTTTCTGCAAATTTGATGTAAGATTAGTGTTTAGTAATAGCCTTGATACACTGTTTAAAATTTTTTTCGTTTGATCATAATCAGCTGCTTGTTTACCATTTTAGCATTTCTGCCATTCGCGTACGTTTCCGCATGTTACAATACCCTGCACCCTGCAGAACCTCTTTCATGATTGACAGGTGTTACCTTTGACAGAATAAAACTTCGACTCGCTTTCTTTTTCTTCTTCTTTTTTTTTTTTTTTTTTTTTTTTTTTTTTGCCAAGTTAAATCAACATGATAATCTATTCGGTGCTATGAACAGGTGACAAATAAATGGCCGAATAGTATTCCATATTCAAGTCGTCAGCGGATCTCCAACCATAATTTATACATGCTATTCAGGTGATTGATCAATCGATTGGTCCAGTATGCGAACAGAGGAGTACAGTCACGAAAATTTTTCTTATAAAATAACGTCCTCTCGTGCCGATGGGAGATTCACCGTCAAAATGTCTTCACAAACAAGACGTTGTTACATAATATCACGCAATCTCCTCAAACAAAATTTCAAATACAAACCAAAATCATCAAATTGTCTTGATGACACCCTACCCTCTGCCTTGTGCACATTGCCTCCGCTTTACCGAGCACCCGATATACGTTGACGACGGACAACCAACATTCTGACGAACCACAGTCACTAGCTCGGATAATGGAAGAAAATTACAAAAGCACAGAATGTGAGAAAGGAGCCTGGTGGGGATCTCTTCATGACTAGAAGAGAATGGAAGAAAGAGAGTTGGGGGGGCGTGGATAAAGCCAGCGGCCGACGCATGGCTTACAGCTTACGGTGGTGAAAAAATATATCATTTTAATGTTTGGCATTATATTTTTAAATCATAATTGAAAAATTAAGTTGTAATAATATTATTCTAAATTATTAAAATGTATCTTTCAAAAGTTTTTATTTAATTAAACAAGAAAATATATCTAATATAGTAATAGTAGTATTAAAGTTTTAAATAAAGTTGTCAATGTAAAAATAGTTTTATTAAAATTTATTAATACTGGTAAAATTATAGAATTCGATTATTTTGCTTTCCAAATAGCCTATGACAACTATATGAATTATTACAAGATTAGTGAAACGACACAAGTTTAAAGAAAACAATACTCAATTAATCAAATCAATTAATCAATTAATATTGATACTATATTTAGTACCTTCTGTTCAACTCTTTTTTTCATATTTCCATAGATTTCCAATTGGATAGGGGTCTCTGTTACTGCATGTTTATATATCGATCCTTAATATCAACGAGTTGGCTGTTTCACATTATCTACTTCCTGACAAAGTGATCATTATCTATTTATAAAATAAAAGGAAGCGGATTATCCACTGTATGCATCGTATCAGAGAATCACGCTAGTATCTTGTATTCTGCAGTCATTTACACGCCTAACACAATAAAACCGTTTCATATACTCCATTGTCAAAATCACGATCAGACTATTAATTAATGCGGGACGAGCGGCAGGATTTAATTGAATGTCAACTAAGCAAAAGTGATTATTAGTCCAAGAATGAATTATTCCCTTCATAAATTGCTCAGCCTTTCGAGTAAACTTTTCGAGGTCTTTATTTAGGCGCAGTAAACTTAAATCTTGCCGATCTATTCACACGTGGTGTATAAGAACGTTGCTCATTAAATAATCTTGTATAATCAACGTCGGGCGAAGAGAGGTAATAGTTGTTTGTATGACGAGTGGTGAAGGTATAAAAGCGACTGTTTATGGATATAGAATGTTATTAAGCTGTTCTAATTCACTACGTAAACAAGGATGCGGAGTTGCTTGTTCTGGCAAAGACTGGATCTTTGCGCGTTTTTCAAGTAAGTAACAATGATGTTATCTGTTACTAATTCTCGCCATCGAATTAACCTAACATTGAACTCTTATGTTTATCCATCTAGTCGTGCAACCTTTCCTCGAATTCTCTCTTCGTTCGACCTTGGTAATGATTCATTGGAGTTCGAGAACTTATTTAATTGGATCGGTCTTCTTAATTGGTGATTATTCAACTGCTTATCATTAATCCAACTGCTTACCATTAATCCAACTGCTTACCATTAATCCAACTGCTTACCATTAATCCAACCGCCTACTCAATCTCTTCTCTCTACTGAACTGGCTCTCTGTATCCCCGTCGTAAACATATTTCATGGCCCTGACAAATCCCATCAGATTCTGAGTTCACACGTTAATTGTGTCTCAATTGTTGAAGTGTGAGTTAGCGATTTACTTTGTGAATTGGTGGCGAGCGGTTTGTTTTTGTACTGTGGTTGTAGTTTTTACGAACGCAAACAAAGTCAAGTATCATAAATGAATATGAATTATATTCACTCACATTTTTGCTTTGCTAAGCAGGATATACGTCGAATGGACATTATCCCGCCTGACTTATAACATTGAATGGCCGTGGAAATGGGAGGTCAGTCACATGGTAAGCCATTCCGATATGCAAGCTCATTCATTGTTGTCGTCAGTCACGATTGGTTTCGACATTAATCGAGAGCCTAGTTGGCTGTTATATATTCAGAATTCTTGACAGAGTTATTAAGCTCAAACCATGGTTCGGGAGAGAGATATAAGGAGAGATCGTTCAAAAAATGATGACAGACGAAGATTGGACTTTGCTGAGGTGTTTGCGTGGTGAGTGGTCATGGACAAAAGATGTGTGTTAATAAAGCCAAGTGTAGCGAATATTAATGGAATTAAATAAATTGTACAGGAACACGACTTCCTCCTTCGAAAATTCCGATTAATCAGCGTTGCACACACTTTAAGCTGTAATAGTAAGTGAATACTAGATACTTAAATTATTGCAATTTTGAAAATGCTTGTATTATTAGAATTTAGCAATTATGAACTTTTCTGATTATCGTGACAATATCATTTCAGATGCTAACAGCACATATCTTCTAGAACCAAAGGATTTTCTTGGATTCACGAGCGCTTAATGAACATAAACGCGAATATCTACAATGCACACTATTCCGGCCATACCAACATTCCGAGGTTGAATAGCAAACTGACCTGTGGAACCAAAGAAGACCACAATGAAATTTAGAAGGCAGCTTCGTATTCTAGATGGATTGGAAACAGTAGAAGATCTAGGGAAGTTGTATTGGCAAATAGAGGATTTAACAAGCGGGGATTAGGATGGGATTAGAAGCAACAGGAGGAAGAATAAGAGCTTCGGTAAGTTAAGATGTATGGGAATTCGGCAGAGCAAGAGGAACTTGGAAAAGGATTGTCGAGTATGTATGTTATGTTCGTGTGTAGCTGCTCATGTTTATCTTAATATCTGTTATTCTGTCTAGGCTGTCCGCATTCAACATTAATGCTTTGAAGTAACAGTCTTTACATTGAGACTGAAGATAATGGAATTGGAGTGTTAGGTGATGGGGGGAATATCCACATTAAGAAAACAACGTACTTAACGCCAAATTTGAGGTACCTCTCAAGTCTCAGTAATAGTAGTTGCGGATAAGGAAATTGAAGTGAAAGATCGCCGGGAAAATTAAATTACTATATTTGGTAATAGAATTTGTAGCTATAATACTTATTACTGATATGTTGCAAGTTTTAGATGCTATTCATACCTATCTGGCTATCACGTCTAGGAACCGGGCACCGAAGGTCCCGCTGTTAGGGGATATTGAGGAGATGCATAGACGCAGCCAACAGCAGTGGTGAGCATAGTTCACACATATCGTAATTACTACTCATATTATTTGTCCTCATTCACTAAAAGTCATTTTCTCGTTGAATGTCACCATCGTAACATTATACCAGACATTGGGACGAGTGAGGAGGTTTATAAGTAAGGGAGTGTGTTAAAGTCGTTCAGGTTTGCATCAACAAACATCTTGTCTATTTCACTCATGGCTATTTATTGCGTACTTGCATCAAATTACTGGGTTCCTTCCTTACAAATATGAGCGAATGTTCCATAAAATTAATACATGTTGTTTTATTTTTCGTTTCCTCGTCACAGAATATGATTCAATAGTACAAGCCAATCTGTCACCATTCGACTTTTGTCCCCGGTGGTACTTGAAACCACACAGGCAGGACTGGTTTAGACAGGTAATAATTGATTACTCGTGGTTTATGTAATTTTCGCACACTTATACATATAGTAACATTAACTTCTATTTGGTTCAGGCCTTGCTGAATGAGCGGCACTCCGGTAACTAAAGTCGAGCGAAACTCGAGCTGATCGGACTCAGGAACTACTGGAACGTGTTTCAGGAATAGATGTCGATTATATATTCACGTTTCCTGGCAATCGATGGAGGATCCTCTCGACCAGCCAAGTATGCGTTCAGTAAATTGTTTCGTTACTTGTTCGAAAGAAAAGAAAGCTGGGTAAATATGACAAAACAATTTGCCAACACAATTTCTTCTCAGGTTGCATTTTACGGCTCCAACTTCCATCTGATACGCGTTAGTGTACAAACTATTTACCCAATAGCTACTCCTGTTGATACAAGTGAATGTCGCACGCTTGACAAATCATATTCATTTGACTCTAAAGAAGAACGCGCGCGAAGGGCAATGAAATTAAATTGAAGTTGATCTAAATTGACTGAAATCGAGTCTTTACGGATTCATTCTGTCTACCGACAGCATGACAATCTGCATTTAGCAGAATCAAATAAAGGCGATGTCAAATAGTCTTGAGATAAATTTGGGTGAATAGAAACTTATTACCTCCACTCGCGTTACTGGTCGCATGATAAGTAGTACAGTCGACTGCCGATAATTCGACTTCCCAGTAATTCGATCGCCTTGAGAGTACGTCTATAAGATGTCAATAATCTTGAGATAAATTATGGGTGAATAGAAACTTATTACGTCCAACGCTTAGGTTACCAGTCGCTCGATTAGTAGGACCTAAATCTTTACTGCTCGAAAGCCTATCAGGCATTTACACTATGTTATGATTCGATGAAGATCAACCTATTTGAATTTACGTCGCCTAGTAAACTCTTTCAAGGAAAAGTGTATTCTTGGTCCATGGCAACTATAACAAAAATTTAATTCTCTTGTTATAATCTGAGGACAGTGGAACGCTACGAAAATAGTAATATGTGAGAAAACAACATTCCGATTGCGGACAAGATTTCCTCACGTATGCGCGCCAAAGCTTTTCGTTTTCCTCGCGTATAACAATTGTAAGCTAATTTATTTATTCCCTGTAGCCCATTATGGTATGCAGGGTCGACTGCCATAAGTGTTATGTGTTCGCTTTAATTATTGCGAATCGGATAACAAGTTTTTTGACTCGTCCGTCCTGACCTACTTGTATCTCTGATAAAACTGTTCATACGTTAATTGCCCCTCCGGCAATAATTCCGCTACATACCGGCACTGGGCGAAAGTAGAATGTTGAAAATCATAATAATAAGGGTTGGTTATCTTTAAATGCGCTTATATTAATATGTTAAAGATCGATTCAACGTCTCATTTTTAAAACTCTTACGGGTCGAAATTTACTACAAGGTTTCAATTGATTATTATACGTGTATACATTTTGACATTATTATTATGTTTTGTATTAAGCATCTTTCGACTTTTATTTTTATGTCTCTGTATATTACACGTTCAACTTTTCTAATGTATGCCGTTACTCCCCGCTTTGTCTATATTATATTTGGCGGACGGTATAAATTAGGCAACGCTACTGACAGTCCCCAACAACATATAATAGATTGCGTTGAGCTCCGTAAACCCAACAATCATCCAGTTGCGAGTCCTGAGCCATTGGAACCATTTCAAGAAATCAGAATATTATTATAAGCATGTGCGTTTTTTTCCCGCAATCAATTTGAAGTAAAAGACAAATCTGTAAATAGAATCGGCTAATCCTCCGGAACCCTTATAACGAGCAACTTCGTTCGGAAAATTCTTTTAATTCAGATAGTTGTGGCAATTCTTCGAAGACTGCAACGTCCACGCCGCAGAAATTAATTGATCGGCAAAATCGCGAATACCACGTACTTTTGTCAAGTGGGTCCTTCTAGCCTGGTTAATTTCAAGCTTGCTGTCTTCTCAGATATAGTCGATGAGACTTTGGGATGGATGTTGCATCTGTGTTTGATGCTTGTCGCGTTTGGAAGCTGTGTTTGATGCTTGTCGCGTTTGGAAGCTGTGTTTGATGCTGCCGCGTTTGAGCTTGTGCTGCTGCAATTGAGCTTGTGCTGCTGCATCTGCGTTGTGTTGATATAAAAATTCTTGGTTTTTGTAATGATTAATATATTATCAAGGACTCCTTCCAGTTGGCTTTTACCACCTTTGGAGTGCGATCGGGGAGGCCTGAAGAAATCCTAGTTCGGTGGATTCAACTGCGTGTCAACGTTACCCTGATGGGCATATTCTGAGAGGTTACATGAGGTTTAATTGGTTAACGAATGTTCGTACGACTTATGTTTGCTTTGAGTGCAGAACCTTGAGTTTACATATTAATATGCCCATTCCGTAGTAGACGATTTAATATTAACATACGATTCACAGTTCCAAATCGTGTACAATGTCCCAAACAATAAATTCAGACATAATGGATCTATCTGACCATTATTCGTCTGTTTTTGTAACGACAAACGGAAGCCAACATTCAACCTGTAAGTAGAAAATAGGCGCAATCATATGAGGGATGGCAACCCCAAATCGTAAGATTAGATATTGTTCTTAGGGTGGCGAACCAATGGCCCGATTCCCCTTATTCATCTATTTTTGTAATGACAAATGAATGGAGTTTCAAAATTCAACATGTAAGTAGAGATGGGGCACAATCATATTGATATGGAGAATAGCAATCCCAAATCGTGCATAACGAACAATGGACAAGATATTGTTCCTTGTATTTCCCTTTATTCGTCTGTTTTTGTAATGACAAATGATTTGCTAAAAATGGATTTTTGACACAACCTGAAATAGGCAATCACATAATAAGGAAATGCAATCTTATCTGTTTATCTACATATTAATATCGACTTCCTCATCTGTACTAGACCCGTGGCCTAACAAGTTTGGCGTATACTGCGCTTAGTGTGATTGGCTTTTTCGGAAGATCGGGTCCCTGCATGGTCAGATTATACAACGAGTGTATCTGTTTCATTGTTATATACGACTTGGGATATGCAGGTATACGGTAGATACCGAACCGCACATGTCATGGAACAAAGAGTTTCAGAAAATATGGAACAGCGAAAAAAAAAGGACTTTGAAAAATATCTAATTTCATGTTTTAATAGTAACTTGCTAGGTGATAGTGAGTCCAACAGTATTATGTCAATCATTTCATAGTATGTCTATGTTGAAATGGAGGCAATCATTTCATCGACAATCATTTCATCGACAATCATTTCACCGACAAATATTTACCAGCATTATTTCGAATTTATCCTTTTTTAGTAGTTA
>CAJVPI010001697.1:0-10408 GCA_910592345.1 Paraglomus brasilianum
GCCTTCTCCAAGTTGTATACCATGGCTTGCCTGATGGTTCAACATAAAATGCCTCTGTAAAATACTTCCAGGATCTCCCTATGTCAAAATCACCAAGAGGAACATCAACTCCTGTAATTAATTTAATCCCAACCTTAGCTAATCCAGGAACAACAACAAGTAAACCTTTTAATGCAGCAATGGCTCGATCAACATTGCTCTGGTACTGGTTTTTACCACCATAAATGGTATTTGATGTGTTCTTGATAATTTTGAGAAGATATTTACTATTGTAGTTGCATGTGAAATTTTTGATAGTGTTCAAGTCATTAAATTCTGCATACTCAGGTTTCCAAGTTCTTCCTTCATGCTGCTTAATCCTTGAATGTGCCTTCTTGTATGTGGAAGTGGCTTGTTTAATACAATTAATAAACTGACATGTAAATTGACACTTATTCTGACACATCTGCTCCAATATAGTCATAATAATTCGTAGTTGCCATTCCAATTTAATAACTGTTTCTCCTGAAAACACATCATCAAACTCTTGGGAACATAGACTCTTCAAAGCCGTATTTAATACCTCTACTGACACAGAATTTCCTTTATGTTCAAGAATGTACTTGAGGGCGTAAATATTCTCAGAATATTGCAATTCCGTCAGCAATCCCTTTATTTGTGCATCTGCTGAGATAAGTCCTTGTTCCATCAATTGAAGTATAATTTTAGGAAAACTACCTTGAGTTACAGTGTTGCTCGGTAATGATGTAGAAGACGTCGTAGAGGGAGCACTGGGAGCACTTGCTGTGGGGAAGTGGTCTGATACATAGCTGGTTTTTGAGCTAGAACTCGCCAAGTCGGCTATAAAGGGAATCGAGCTTTCGGGTTTCTACAAAGTTAACGTGCAATATTGATTAAATAAATAAACAAATGGAGGTTTTCGCGTGTTTGTATTCCTATACCTCATACGCCATAGTACTGGTCACTTTCTCACTCGCTAATTGAAGGTACGGTCAATCACATATCTTCCGGCAATTTTTACTACTTATTCCTATTGGCTAAAAATTCGGTGTGCTATGGTGGGACAGTTAATGTCACATGTGTGTGCCGTTACTAAAGTGGATAAAACAACATTTCGACTTTTCTCTGAAACCCACGAAGACCGTTTAATTCAAAATTGGCTGATAAGTTGCTGGATAAACCGACAACCACTCTTTTTTCATTGCCCGAGACTGTCGTTATAACCAGAGTCACTTGCATTAATAAACTCTACGTTTCTCTAAGGTCATTATTAGCAAGCAGAAACTTAAGGAACATAGTAACGTGTGGATTCTGCTATTATTAATAATATTTTTGTCAATGTAATCCAGTTAACCCGATTTTTTTTGAATCACTTTAGTTCGTTAAACCGAAGTTACTATTAATTCTCGATAACTTGAAATTTCTGAAAGTATTGGAATTTACTTTGTAATGATATTTCCGCAATATATCCGTTATCGCTCACCATAATGATAACTTACCAGTTAACATTAATACTTGAAAACTATATCGTAATCGTAATTTCTTAATTCTTATATCAGCGTCAGTTTGTTTTTTTAAAGATATTTTTGATCTAATAACTATTATACTCCTCCTAGAACGTAGGAATTAATTCGACTTGCTCAACTCACAATTTCGTTTAACTTGACTATTGTTCAAGCAGCACCGACAACATTCAATCTGACAGTTAGAAACTATCCCTTTATGTTATTATAACGCTTCAAATAACTTCATGTTTCTGTTTCAAGCAGTAAAAACTCATGCGTTTCTAGACAGTTGTTGGAGATGACAAGAGCGCTTACATTATTGCCGCTTTTGTTTTCTACAATTTTGAGAAAGAGGGAAGGAAGATTTCGTCAGTAGTGCTATGTATGTGAGGGAAACGAAAATTTTGAGACCGTTTTGTTAGGAATATCGTGAATGTTCCTTTATTATGTACTTTGAAAAACAGTTTGTTGTGCAAAACACGCAGAGGTTTTATGTGAGATAATAGCGATAACAAGAGGTATATCGGCGTATTCCTATCTATATGGCATAAGAATGGGATAGATAGAACAACACCGACGTTGTGTATTATTATGTATATAGACAACAATGACATGTTAATTGAGTCAGATTCGTTATACTAAAAAGGTCAGTGCTTTATTCGGCGTACGCACTACGGTAGCTCTCGAAATGAGAAGTTGTGTATGTAATATGCGTATATATTCAAGAGAGGAAAGGTAATGTATCGCTTTGTCTTGGCATGCTTCCGGCAAACTAGGTGCAAGTTTGGAGGCACTGGGAAATATAATCGATAATTTACAAAGCTGTTAGAGGCAGGTGTATGTGTATGAGTCTGCTTTAATGGTTTATAATCCCTGTATGGGCACGTAACCATCGCCTGAATGTTTCTTCTATGAATATAGAACAAAGTACAATTGATAACTTTTTTGACGGAAATAAAGATGTTCTTGTTGGTCTTCTTTCTATTTATCAAATACATATACTGTATATGTTAATAGGAGTTATTATCACTTTTTGACGCGTATTGCATGTTTATGTTATGCAAATGCTAACAGGTCCCAATAACAAATAAGGGATAAGCTATTTTATGCAAATAAACAGGTGTAACACAATTGGTTTATAAAAATAAATACAAGTCTATCATGACAGGGGAAAAAACAGAGTTTTTTATTTGTATCTGTCAAAATGCGTAACCTATTATACCTTATCTTAACATGTATCGGTGCCATATATAAGACTGCTTAATTCACTGAATGTGGTGAAGGATAAGAGATAAGGTATAGTTTTTATCAAAATATATTGAGAAAGTGCGTTGAAACCTGTACTGGTGATATCATGTGACTTGAAGATCTTCATCATTCAGCGCAGCATAAAACGTCTTTCAGAAGAATGTCCTCAATTAAAGTCCTGAAAGCTAATGCGAACACTTCAGCATATGTTGCAATCGATCAGCTAATTGAATCTTCCAAGTTTCTCGACAGCGGAGAACCAGCAGAGAAAAGATATCATCTTGAATGGATTCCTTATTCAGAACTTAGACACATCGAAGTTTTTCAAAGTTTTAATGATCAAACGATTTATTATGGCACTCACGAAAAGACATATAGCACTGAGCATGTAATGTTACTACTCCTCGGAAACAATGACACGTGTACACAGGCATTTATAGATGATCTTGCTAGAATATACTCAATTCCGTCTCTGAGGCATAACGACGATACACCCAACATCGGCGAGTTTAAAAGATATTCGATCTGGCTTGACAGTCGTAATCGCATGATAAAGGGGTTCACCAGTGATAACGACAACTACTATCTCGTGGCTAAGAGATTATTTTGCAATTTTTATTCTCTGTATGGATTTTGCTCTGCATGTGGAAGATTCAGATGTAGTCCTGTGTTGTGTATTTGTGGTCATAGAGAACTATCAAGTGGCTGGGCTGGCGACAACAAGAAACTCGACGAATTTATTAGGAAATCACAGATGCAAACAGAATCAGCAAACGAAGCATACTTGGAATGGATCCCATTCGATTGTATCAGGATTGAAAGATCATCGACGTGGACGTTTAGCGGTCTACCTACTCGTGAAAAAGTAAAATTGATTCCACTGGAGATAACAGATGAGACGGATGATACGTATTACTACCAGGTAAGAATATTTAAGTGAACATTTAACTAATTGGTATCATGTTTATCCGATTGTGGGTTAACCCAAGTGTTTGATATCTTTATGTAGTTATCTGATGAACATCCAGACATTCTTACCGCTAGTGTTTGGATTACTATTGGGTTTACATACGACGCTAAACGGCGCAAATGTTATTTAATTAAAAGTAAAAACGACAGTGGTTTATGTCTGGCATGTACATCGACTTTACATCCCAAAATACATGCATTCTGTTACCGATGCAAGACATCAAATCCTCCGGACTGGACCACTGGTAACAAGTCGTTGGACTTGTTCATAATGGAGTCATGGAACAATGCTAAGCAGTACAATGACAGTTATATACAATGGATAGATTATTCTCGGTTGACGAATATAGAACAAACATCAGAGCTAAAGTTCGAATGCACTCATACGGCTGACTGGTCACAAACGACTTATAGAGGAGATCAGTTGATCAAAGTCATGTTCAAGAAGATAGTTGATGGGCAGAATTCTCAATCGTTTGATTTTTCTCAGGTAACAAATCGATTACTTTGTAAAACCAAGTATCCATTGTAATGTGACTGGCTAACGATTGCCTTTTTTATCATATAGATAACGAAAGATTATCCAACGGTATTAACTCCCGATAACATTTGGATTATTGGTATCGCTCAAGAGCCGTCCACTCGAGACTATTTATTAGTGTTCTACTATAATGTACAGGCAGTATTGAGCAGATTTGTGCATGATGGATCCGAGTTGAAGTATATGCAGTATAGCGAATTTGATGAGATTGAAGAAATTGGGTCAGGAGGTTATGGAACAGTTTACACTGCTACACACGAGTCATTCGATCAACGTGTTGCTTTAAAATGTTTCAAGAATTTTGGTCGGGCACCAGAACTATTCGTTTCCGAGGCAAGTAATTCGTGAAAAGTATTACTGAGTCAAGTTGACGAGATTTGATATCTAACGCGTATTGTATATTTGAATGCTTAGTTGATGAATCATTACAAGTGTACGGCGCACTTGGATTTTCTCAACATTTATGGAATCACACAACACCCACTGACAGAAGAATATATGATAGTAATGCAATATGCCAATAATGGTCATCTTATGTTTTACTTGGATCAAAATATCAACAAATTAACGTGGAAGATGAAATTACAGTATTTGGAGGATATTGCACATCGTCTGCATAGTATCCATAACGTCGGATTGGTGCATTGCGATCTTCACGGTGGAAATATAATCATGGATGGCAGGAGAGATGACGACGATACTTATTTAAGTGAACCTTACATATGTGATCTTGGACTCTCCCAATCAAACTTGTGCAATTCGAATTCAACAATTCACGGTGTTCTAGCTTATGTTGCCCCCGAAGTTCTCCGTAGTTTCAAGTTTACTCAGAAATCAGATATATATGCGTTTGGTATTGTTATGTATCACATGGCCAGTGGCGTACCGCCTTTTAGAGATAGACAATTCGATGAGTATTTAGCAACAGATATCTGTAATGGACTGCGTCCGATAATGCCTGATTCAGCACCCGAGCCTTACAGGGATCTTGCTGAACGTTGTTGCGATGCCGACCCAGGCAAGCGTCCAACCACAAGAGAACTTGTTGCAATTTTTGACCGACTCGTTAAAGAGACGGACAATGATGAATCTGGCGATAATGTGTGGAAGAGCATTTATCGTCATAAAAAAGTGAAGCCTTTATCACGTGCAGAGAAAGAGGCTAAATACTCTAGTAAACTATTACCTACTGGAAATTTACCTATACCAAAGAACCAGCGTTCTCTCGATTCAATTGCAGGTATGAAACAGCGATTTACATATTGATAGGAAGGGCATATAAACCTGACGTCAAACTATTTTAATCTCCCACCCCAATTAGAGCCGGAAACAATCGATCTTGTGGGTTCTACGAGTCACCATGTATAGTCGATTTACTTGTAAACAGCGGCTAGTTAGATTATTATTTGGTACTCTTCCCATCTGATATGAATTATTGTTGGCCGATATTACGATTCCATCCGTTGAATCCAATGTTTTATAGCTATTCACGTATTTTTCATGGTCTTGTGTGAAGGGCGAGTCTTTTTTTTATCTCTTTGATTAATCGTTCAACTTATAGAAAGGTTATATTTAAATATTGAGATTTAATAATTTAAAAAATTGTTAGAGATTAGCTACGTATTTTATAATATGTTATAGTAGCTACCCAGTTTACCCTACCCTGGAACATACTTTTAGAGTTATATTGCACATGTTATATTTATCGCATCAATAATAAATTGCATGTAGGCAGTTGTTTAATTTCCAACTGAAGGTTTACGACGCACCTTTAATGATGACAGAACTGCGAAATATCTAATTGAAAACGAGCAAAGTATATGTCTCTAACTCTAGCCATTTTGCCTTCCGATTAATGCTTGCATACATATTTTCGATGATTTGTTATACGCGTGAACGCACAAATAACAATAATAAATTAAACGGTAATACAATTATTATTCTCGATTTCCCGATCAAATAATGGCTTTTGAAGATATCGTGACCAATTCTTTGTGTCACAAGTAAGTGCATGTATACCATTAATTTATCTAAATTGTGTACAGAATAATATAATATTTAAAGCCGTTTGCTCAATTATCATAAACTAGCGAAAGATTCCATCAGCTTTTTGTCATTGGCATGCGACAAACTGTTGAACCCGGGACAATCAAGGAAATAAAGCCTGTTTAGTAAGTAAATGTGTCTGCTTACTATTAATTGTTGGATGTATAAGTTTACCTTTCTTGATTATTTATTTAGCACAATAAGAAGTATTATGCAGGCATAATTTTTGCCAGCATAATAATTAAATGTTAACAATGTCAATATTCAAAACCGAGTTACATATTCATATTTAGGACAATTGGTTATTGATATACTGTACGTTCATTTAGTTATTTGAAAAATAAGCTGAATAAAAAAGGTTATAAACATGAATACTGTACGTATTAGCAAACTTTGTTAAAAATATTGCTATTGTTTAATATAATATTAAACAACTATGGACTACTAAATATTGATTATACTTCAGCTGCACTAACAATTGGTAGGAACACTCATTATTTATACGAAGGTATTGTACAATTGTACCAAAACCTAATGTGCATAAGAAAATTGTCCGCACTTGAGTGCATAATCTATTGCGGCAGGATTCGCGACTTTGATACAAACTTGCAAAAGAACGGTTTATAAGGATATATCTGTAGGTTAAAAAATATATAAATGTAGGTGATAATCTAAGCCCATTTGCAGAGCATTTATCCCAATTACTTGACTAATGATATTATTGTACTGACTAATCGATTGTGCGTGTGCCCGTGAAGAAACATCGATCCAAAATAGCAATAGTATGACGATATGCCCTTATGACATAAAATACAGTTCGTTGGCCCCATTCCTAATTTTTGGCCGAAAGTCTGAGGCAAATATTGACTAGTTGCACTTGATGCACCGAACTGCACGTCGAACACGATCAGTTATGCCTTGAATCATCCACCGCATCTTCTGTACATATTACTACTATTTTTTGATATTTATTCGTTCGTTAAGTTGTTCTTTTCTTAATATATTTTTCCATCAACTTTCATACTTAGACTTTCCACCCACACCCAAGCTTAGAGGGGGCGTTTTTATGGCGGAACATTTTTCTCGTGTTATTTTTTCATCATGCGTTTTGCTGACGTCCGTCAAAATTACGCAAACGATAATAATCCATCATTAAGCAGAGTACAGAAATTGTATGTAAGAAATCAGCCACAATCTACTCCGCCTTGAGCCTAGCCCCAATTAAGTAAACTATTACTGTCCCTTTTTCGCATTTCCTTACCGGGCTTAAAACTTCAACTAACCATGCTATTTATTTTATTTTTTTTATCAATGGCAATTACAATTGTAGTAAGTCCAAAAATACGTATTTTTTAATGACAAATATAAAAACATTAACTGAAAAAAATGCTATATAGCACGGACATTGAATATATCAGCTATGCTGAATACATTTTACCATGCGCGGTCAACGTTCTGTCTGAAGATGACATTATTATAGAACTTGCTATCAGTGATGTAAGTACGGTTTATTTATTCATTGACATAGTATAAAATTATTCTAACTTTAACTCTTTAGTCATTTGTTGGGTTTGTTTATATTCGGGAGAAAAGTTAGACACTATGGAACGTAACTTGAAATTTGAAACATTTCCAACTAGTGTAAAAAAGGTGATTATAATAGCAATATCGTCATCCTGGTTACACACACGTCGTATATTATTAACACAAACATTGTTGGTTAGCGAGCGTACTTTATATACGTTGTGCATGCGTGACATTATTATTAAACCATTTAAGCCATTATGAAGACCAAATTTGAATTATAATCGCTTGCTATGTATGTAACTTAGAACAATGATGTATAGTATGGCAATACATATAAGCACTGGCCTAGTATCTCTTTCTAATAAATACGTAGAGCAACGAGTATTCTTTATTGTACAACATCTATAACACTTATACTGTTATATGTTGCCTTGCTAAGATTTATCTATTCTTTTTCTATACGTATTCGCTTATAAATAATATTCTCGAAGCTAGTCTCTGAGCTAGCAATAATAAGGAGTAACAAACAATCACGAAATGTATCAACTCAGCGCCGGCGAACAAAACTGTCAATTACTATTTCGCGTAACAATGCAAAATTTTTTTTCTACATGCAGATTCACTTTTGTATTTATTACAATATAAGAAAAAGGCACCATAAACAATAATATAATGATAAAATGTTTGTTTCGTAAGCTATGATGTGATGCAAGCGATTACGAAATTGGTCTTGAAAAGCAAAAGCTGCATATTTTGTAACTACTTCTCTCTGTTGGCTCTTTATTTTCCATATTCTGGATAATCTAAGAATGAGTACTTTACCCCTTGAATGATTAGCGTTTTTGATTTTCTTAATAAACATGTTCTAATCCCCCAATTCTAGTGATACCTGTTGCCTCCTTGACCCGACTCTGTCATTGGTCACGCTTGGGTATAATAAAAACAACGTAAAGTTAAGTCCTATATTGATGCGTAGTAATATGAACAATCTCTGGATACATAGATTACTCACATTTCTTCCTGATACGGAAAATTTTATTTCTTCTTTGAAATTAGTGGTAGAGTTCCTTGAGCATATACCTTTGCCGGAGAGATTGGAATATTTACGTTGGTACAACATAGAATACTAATCATTAAGAATTTGCTAAAGTCATTATTAGTTTGTTGAAAAAAAAAACCCAATATTCGTAGTTGATAGGTATTAATACATCAGCGTTCTTCCTGACTCACCAGCCCCAGTTGACTTTTATCCCGAAATACAATTTGCAATTCTACCTGACATTGATGCCAATATTCAATATCGTACTGCTTGCGACTGTTGTATGCATGACTACTCCAGTTAGTTGATCAAAGAATTCTTGGCACAGAATATCAAACTAAGTAATGTACAATCACCATCCACAAAACATAATCATATTAAATACTCATCAGCCAAACATCCCAATATTTGACTCACATTCCCGCTTCACATTTGCTAAGATATAACTACCTCTCTCATACTTAAGTGGTTCTGCTGACTTTGTACAGACACTAATACATCACGAGAATCGAGAACCGTTTGTCTCTCCGAAGACGGACTTGATGAAGCAAACGGGTATCGTCATCTATGTTGGATTAATTATGGACATGTGCTAAAGTATGCGAATGTAGCCGCAGAAAAGGATAGGAGGTTAGTAATACTTGACAATTGGTAAAAAAGTACAGTTAAATCATTGATACTTGAGAACTTCTCGAAGCTGTATCATATAAAGCATGGATGGTTGAACTCTATTATACTGGTGTGAAAAAATTTCCATTTACATTACATATTGTGCTAAACATTTTGTGAAGGCATTCCTGTAAATACCTTTGTCTATCAGCGGGTCGTCTGCAAATAAACAAAGATTAAATACAGAGGTGGTTTATTGTGATCATGGTTTTAAAGTTGCTACTGGAAACTGCGCATCCGACCCATAGAACTACTACAGCTAGTTAGTAGCATGCCATTCCTATAATTCACAGGGGTAAGACGCTATGACAATAACGACGGCTGGGAATTTTACATAACAAGAACGACAAAAAATTTATTATTATCCGACATCCGCAGTAAAAAAAGGAAATATTTTTCGTTGTGTAACATGTATGTGTTAGACTTTGTCGCACCATAACACAGCGAATTTTTAGCCAATAGGAATAAATAATAAAATCGTCGAAAGATGTGCTAGTGAAGTGACAAAGTGACCACTCTGCAAAATGGCATATGAGGTATAGGAAAGCAAACATATATTAAATACTCCATTTGCTTTATTAACTATCACGTACATGTTACTTTGTAGGAAACTGAAAGCTCTAAAGCTGGCTCGAGTTCTAGCTCAACAACCAATCTCCCCACTACCGCGGCAGGTCCGCCTAGTGCTCCTTCAATGACTCCTACTCCAACACTAAGCAACACTGCGACTCAATATCAAGGCAATTTCCCGAAAATTATACTTCAATTAATGGAGCATGGGCTTACATCAGCAAATGCGCAAATAAAGGGATTGCTAACAGACTTGAAATATTCTGAGAATATTTATGCACTCAAATACGTTCT
>CAJVPI010001698.1:0-10399 GCA_910592345.1 Paraglomus brasilianum
TTACAGCCACATCATAATCAGCCCCTCAATTATAGAATGTTCACTTTGTCTGGTTTTGTTGCAGCATGCCCCATATAATATATTAATATGGGGCATGTGAGCTAACAATGGCTGATTTAGATGGGCTGAAAGATCAACTAGAAGGCTTTGTTCCAGTGATACAGCTTTGCCTATGGATTAAATTTCATTGCATTTTTATACTTGAATTTTTGTTTTACTAACTATATTTTCACTAAAAATAGAGTCTCAGAATAAACAGATATTGCTCTATCATTCAAATGGATAATATCACCAGTGATATTTCATTGGAGTTCCTTTTCTTGTGTATGTTCGGTCACCTTGGAGAGCGTTTGTGTTCAAATTGACCGCCTAAACGCAGTCTTGCTTACATGCCTGCGTCAATTAAGGCGTAGCTAAAATTTGCAGGCGGCTCTTTATACTTCCTATTGCTAAAGCATAAACTCTCACTCAAATGTTGTGCTGACAAATATATTGCACCGATAATAGAATTATTCTCTCCTGTCTGGTCTGATACTCCAGCGTCCGCTTAATCACAGTTAGATATTAATCCAACTTCCGTAAGCTGGCTTGACGGCAATGGACACTTTTGTACGTACGTACAGCAACAACGACGCACCTAATATTAGAACAACAACTAATAATAATCTTTAATCGAAGGGCGATAAAAATATTGGACGCGTCTAATTAAGGAATTTCTTGTACTCGTTCTCAGACGCTCCTAGTGAATGAGTCCAATCAATAATCCTAGACGATAAATTTAATTAACACGATCGTTAATATGAATATTATTATTATTTACTAACACATTCAAACACACATTAAAAACAGGTCATGTTTGTATATTTTTCCCAAAATTTCACTGCAAATTGAATTTTATTGAACGTTATTATTATTGGGGAGCAGCCAAACGATATGCACGAAATAATTGTAAATAATATCAAAAGTTGTCTCGGAAGTTTTGTTGTATACATCGTTCAATCTCTTCGACTTGCTTTATATTAGATTTATATTTATTAAAATAGCAAAGTATTAACAGAATCGAGAGCACGAGAAACTGTTTCTTGTAATTCGTCTTATTCAATTGCAAAACTACTCTTCGATAAAATCAGGAGGCTGATTGAAGTTACGGCACAAGATCTGTTTTCAATCGACAGTCTCCCTGCTAGCGGGAAACGTCATGTACAGTTACGGCTTGCATATAATTTCTCTGTTACTTTTTTTGTTTTTTAACCACAGTAGTATTAGTATAGTGGTACTACGCGGTTAAAGATTGCCTTTTTCCTTTGAGTTTCTTTTTGCAGGGGTGACATTCACATAAACGAAGATTAAGATTGTCAGTCCAACGGAGTTAGAGCACGTATAAGTGGTCCTAAATATTACGTATCAAAGTTTGCCAAATAGACTTTTCGAATAATAAATCTTGAGACAATACTGGTTAGCGATTTTATAAAATAGCAAGAGTCGGGAGCTACTCATCTCTTTATTAAATATTCCAACTCTTTGTTCTGAAAATTTTCGGGGAGATGTTTTTAATAATATCGCCTTCTCTGCATGATCAACTCGCTATAAAATGCCCGAGTTCATTCTAAAACTGAATGTTGTCAATAATTTTACCGTTGCCATTAAAGTGTTTATCAGTTCCATTCAGCCTTTGTTATATATGTATATCCATTTAGCAGCATCAGGCCATGCGTCAGGTCCCAACAATCGAAACTAAGAAGAGAATGAGAAATCATCAATATACACTAGTAAATACTATCAAGCAATTGGTTATTGACAACTTTAAACATTTGTAATTTTATCCTGTATCAACAAGCTTCATTCTCTCAATTTCAAAGAATATACTCACTTGCATAGGTGTAGGAACGCCAAATAATACCCTCCTCCAAATCCCAAATCCGTATTTCCACAGTACTTTCGTTAAAGTTGGATAACATCCAATATCCCTTGCAATTGTATCGCAATACGGCATCATTTCAATCTCCATGGTGTGTCTGGCCGCTTCATAGAACCGCTTACGGTTTCGAGTATGGTAGGCCATAATACGTTTGTCCATTTCCTCGGAAGAGGGCAGAGGCGAAATCTTGCCTTTGATCAATGCTGTCACATAGCGGGCTTGGAGTTCACTATTTGGGTGGGGGAGTAATGTTACAGGTATTTTATGATTTGTATGAATGACTTGTAGTAAAGGATTAGCAATCGTTATAACGATGGTTATAACGCTTACCACATAGGCATGATCGCCCCAATCTGCTGTATGAAGCCCAAAAATGCAATATTACTCCACCTTGGAGGAAACATAAATTTATATAACCAAGTAATATTCTCCCTATATTCTCCTTCGTCAAAATTCTTTCTGACAATATCTCCACCATTGATGATTTCCGTATCCATAAAGCGTACTTCATTGTTGTATCCAGTACAGTAAAAAATAACATCAATATTATCGACAATTGTGTTATCAACAAAAGACACAGATCCATCAGTCGTCAATGACAAGATATCAGGTTTCACCACAATCGTTCCGGTCGAAAGCCGATCAAGAAATTCTGGCTTTACTGATGGATGAGCAGCGGAAAATGGATATAACGGACGGAGATGCTTGGGAGGTAGGCCGGTGGTAAGCGAGATAACTAGGCGGGCAATATAGTTCCTGATAAAGCCAGGAAGCATGCCGGCGAAGCGCGAGTTTGAGTGATCAAATGGTCGTCCGAAGGGACCTCTGCGGGGCAGAATCCAGGGAAGTCTGCCTTATAGAAGAAACGCTATTGTAGAATGTGTCACGCGATAAATGAGTAATATCAACAATAAGCAAAGAGTTTGATACCTCTGCGGGATACTAGGTAGACTTGTGATGCATAGTGAGATAGCTCTACAGACATGTCCATGCCACTGGAAACAATGCAAAGCGGTTAGATGTCGAGTTAATATACTGTATAAGGACACCAATGATCATTTTGCACTCACCTATTCCCAACTCCGACAACCACAACGCGTTTGCCAGCGTATGCAAATGGTCTGCAATAATATTATTTAGCTTTTTAAATGTGCATGTGTGTTCAACTCATTGAACAATCGAATCTACTTACTCTCTGTAAAAGTGAGAATGTATCTGCTTACCAGGGAATGTCTTCATTCCCTGGTAATTTGGTAATCGAGGAACGTTATGATGTCCAGTACATACCATGACATAATCAAATTCTTCTTCTTCCTTTTCTCCACCCTTTTTAATCGATACGATTTTCCATTTCTTTGTCTCTGGGATCATAGACGCATTCAATATTGTTGTATTAAAACGGATGTGTCGCCATAGGTTGAATTTATCCGCATACAAGTCGTAGTATCTTATAGAGAGATTATGCAATTAGTCCATAGGATCAGTGTTTCGATATTGACGCGCAAAATTTTTAATATTTACTCTGCCACTTTGTAGTGCGGAAGAAATGTCGGCCAATCTTCTGGAATTGGGAAATCAGAAAAAGTCATCTGTGTAGTGTTTTAAGATACATAAAAAATTCCTAACCTATTAAGTTAGACTTGGAAAGTTGATTGACATACATACATGTTCTTTACTTGTATTGATGACGGTACTACGATATACAGAAGAATGAGGGTTTTGATTTTCCTCGGTAACTTCAGTATATCTCCATAATCCACCAGTATGATCGGTCTGTTCGAAGCAGATAGGTTCCAACTCAGCGACTAAACATTGCTTAATGGCAGTTAAACCGGTAACACCTTAATTTAAACATGGTAAGGATAATGAGAACGTTTCTGCGGAAAAACCCGTGTAAGTCAACATTCTCGCTTCGATCATACCAGCACCAATAATTGCAACACGTGGTTTATCCATATTTTTTTTAATGTCGGTGTTGGTTAGGTGTTGGTGATGTGTTTATATATAATTTCGGATGGTATCCAATAAAAATGTACAACAAAATTCGTTCAATAAAATATTTAATTTATCAATTTATAAGTCCGTTTTATTTTTAAATCACCTGACATCAAAACTCTGTAGAGAAAAACTAATCCGTAAGAATGATAGAAAGATGGAAGAGAATAAAAGTTACGGTTTAAAACTTTTAACCAACTAAAAAAATTTCGAGTTCTAGGCATTTGAAAAATAACAATTTCTTTACACATTCTTAAAGAAAAGTAGAATTTTCGGACCTGTGTGTACCGGTCAGTTATCCAATAAATGTGATAGTAGCTTTCATTATTATTTCACAATGCCTTCGACCAACTAAAAGAAAGCCGGATATAAAAAAATAGTGTGTCGAGATAAGAGAGGAAAATTTGTTAAAGATGAGATCGCTTTAATCGATACAGAAGGAAGCACATTGGTTGAAACGAAGCACATTGGTTGAAACGATCAAAAATTCTGGTCAGTCAGTTTGTATATTTTTGAACGTGTTGGGGAGCAACCAAACGATATACAAGAAATATTGTAATTATACATGGAGCGGATTACAAGAAACAGTTCAATATATGTATTCGTCAACTTCGGTGTTTATTTTGTACATGACTGACATTACATTAAACAGACATGATGCATACTTTACACTGTATGTCTACAGAAGTCTATGCCATGACATATAAAACAATTATTATGTAGACTCACTTCATCATAATCCGTTCCCTACCGAAATTTAGCCTTTCAAATCTTCTGTGACAACGTACTCAAGTAAGTCAAGCACACGCGTCGAGTAACCAACTAAGGGGTTTAACAATCGTTAATCCTTTGTCTTAACACAGTTTACCTTGCTATTTCATGTGACAATCATGTACTTACATTCATTGTCATACCAGGCAACAAGTTTAACGAAATGATCGTTCAAGCCGATACCTAAACGCGAAAGAAATACATAGTGAACAATATTGAACACCAACGATCATGCCAATAGCATCGTACGCACCGGCTTTGGCATCGAAAATGCACGAATGTGTGTCGCTAACAAAATCTCTGGAAACAACCTATAATATGAAAAAATCGTGTTTAGTATTGCACCAATATACTGGGCCTTTTAGCAATGTGCTTACATCGTCTTCCGTATACGCTACGATTCCCTTGTATTTCGGATCCGCTGTCGCCTCTTTAACAGCAGCTTTGATGTTATCATAACTAGCACTAAGTTTTGTCCGAACAGTGAGATCAACTACAGAGACAATAAGCGGCGGAATTCTGAAAGCAATGCCAGTCAATTTTCCATTGAGTTCTGGGATTACTTTACCGACGGCTTTAGCAGCGCCAGTACTACTCGGAATAATATTTTGAGCCGCACCTCTACCTCTTCTCCAGTCTTTGCCGGAGGGACCATCGACTGTCCTTTGAGTAGCAGTGGTAGCATGAACGGTAGTCATAAGCCCTTCCTCAATACCGAACTTGTCGTGAATTATCTTAGCCAGTGGGGCAAGACAATTAGTCGTGCACGACGCGTTGGAAATGACTTTATATTTAGAATCATATTTCTCAAGATTCACACCACACACAAACATTGGCACATCTGCACTTGGTGAGGTGATAATGACCTTCTTGGCGCCCCCTTTTAGATGAGCCGATGCTTTCTCCATAGTTGTGAACTGACCACTTGATTCGACCACAAATTCGACACCAAGCTCACCCCAGTTAATATCTTCCGGATTTCTTTCGTTCAAAACTGTGACGGTGTGTCTACCTATCTTAAGTTTATTGTTTTCAACGCTAACTTCGCCTTTGAATCTTCCATGTGCAGAATCATATTTGAACAGATACAGCTACGACCATAATCAATGCAAAAATGTAACATACGATGTTATCGTTTTTAGTAAAGCGTATATGCAAATAAATACCAATGACTAACCATATAGTTAATGTCAAGAAAAGGGTCATTAATGGCAACCACATCGATATTTTCTTTTCCGGGTTGGAACGTCGCTCTCAAGACAAGACGACCAATACGACCAAAGCTAAACAAAGTGATAATTAGTTGCTCCGTTGATATTCTTCATTCGCACCACAATATTTAAGGCCTTTTACCCATTGATGCCGATTGTCACCATATTTCTTTATTTGAAGTGAGTAGACGAGATATGAGATAGTTAGCCTTGGGTTCGTGGCCTGTTTTTAACAGCTGATTCCAGCATTGATTACTAATTATTTTCCGTAGTGATACATTCACCGGAAAAAAGTATTGACAAAAAATCTTGGTGTAATACAACACTACATCAGTTTATTAGTGTTGCCTTTGTTTTCAATTACAGCTTTAATTCTACGAGGCATACTTTCTACTAAATTTTCTAAATAATTCGGGACCAGTCCTCGGCTGGTGGAGAAGTTCGCTCACGAATTCCTCTCTCTAATCTGTCCCAAACATGCTCGATTGGATTGAGATCTGGACTCTGTGCGGGCCACGAAAACGATATTATCTTTCCGTTTAGCCACTTTTTTGAATTGGAGCATTGTCTTCTTGAAAAATGTAAGTATTTGGCTCAAAAAAAGGTAATTGATAATTGCGGCTGCGGCTGCGATTGCGATTGCTTCACGTGGAAGATTATATGGATAGCTTATATAGCCACCTGCGTTAATTTTACATTCTATTAGAACTAGCAGTCCAGGCCGATTATTGACGAAACACCTCCACACCATTATATCTCCAGGGTAGGAACACGCTAGGGGAGAGACACCCACGGGTAAGGAAACTGAACGGCCACCTAAAGACGGACCGGAGCCCTCCATGCTTAAACCAAGCAATCGATAGCATACGCTTCTTTTGGCTGACACCAAACCCTTACGTGTGCATCATTTGATACAAGGTAAAACGGGATTCATCGCTCCAGATGACGGTTAACCCATGTTCTTCGTTCTTCTTTACACCACTGAAAGCGTTTTTTGCGTTTCTGCTCAGAAATAAAGGGTTTTCTCTTCCCTACATGACTGTGAAAACCAGCTTCATACAGATAACTTCGAATTGTTCTTTCATTTGTTGAACAAGTTCATCAGCGGTTATTTGTCTATTTTTTCGAACTTCTTGAGCTAAGTACCGGATGTTTCGGTCAGACATTGATCTCGGTCTTCCACTTCTAGGTTGAGCCGTTACCTTGCTTATCACACACGAAATGCGTTTATAGCACGAGTAACTGAATGCCCAAGGGCATCAGAAATCTCACGGGCATTTTTACCACAATCCCGTCGCAATTATTCAAAATCTGTAAGTAAGGTATTTTTTTTTTCAAGATATAAGACTTTCACTGTGATTGGATGATTTTTGATGAAATTTTATTGGTCGATTAAAAATAATAGATGAAGTGTCTAATATATATGGCAGTGGAAATTTGGGACCATCAACAAAGACGCGATCTGCTACTGGCGTTAATGGTTGTAAAGCCCCAAACAACCCGAGCTGGTCAATTACCTCGCCGTTTTCCGAATTACTTTCATAGTTTGCAAAATGGAAGGTGCGGTTCGAAATTTGTTAGTCATGTTCTTGGCCAATTGTTTTCCGTGGCCACCAAATCAGACGGATTTCAGTAATTGGGTTTGCTCATGTCCTGCATTTGTCAACAATACTTTCTTAATATGTAAACATATCATAGAGATAGGAATCCATCATTATATGCAACAACAAGGCGACGACATGACTATTCACTCCCAATTATAGTAATTATTGCAGTCTTCATTAAATTGGTGTCGTAGGCAAACGTGCATCTTATATGGGGACTATTTATCGAAAAGTATCTATACCTGTTGGTAGTCTCGAGATAAGTTTAATTGCGTGTCTTATCGGACTTTTTAACCAGTGAAAAATTTTTACTGCGTGTGCTCTCGAATGATTGTTCTTATTTGCGGAAACAATCATGACAGTCGCAATATGATGTAATTATGTGTTACACTGAGCAATATATCAATATCCGTTTATGCTTTACTATTGGTCGATAGTCCAGACTCTCACGCTCCTTATTGCGTACAACAGCAATTGATAATATCAAGTAGTACCAATTATATGTCATCTAACACGCCGAACACGCGTCTATTCATACATATATATATACCCAGACTCTTCTTTCCTTTGCACATGTATCGCCTCTCTTCCACATATGACACTTTGCAGTTTTTAAACAACGGCACGGTTTATCGACCACATAACCGATGAAAGAGTTCGAACTTATACACACATGTACCCACCACTACTCTCCATTGCACACGAAAGCTAAATATACGACGCAACGGACCTTTTTCGCCAATCCATATTAGTGCGCTACAACTCACGAACAAGTCCTGTAGCAACATGGTTTATCGACCACATAACCGATAAAAGGGTTCAAAACACACGTCTCATATACACAGTGAAAACCGATATAACGGACTGCTCGGGACCAGCACTTTTGTCCGCTATGTCGACAGTCCGTTACATCGAACAGTGAGGTTTATACCGGACTCTTAACTAAACTTGCAAAAAATCCGTTATAACAACGGTCTTTAATATTAATATCTTTTATTATTCACGGTTATAACATGTGTGACATAATACCTAACGATAAATTCAATTTAAGACTCGAATGTAAAAAACTCGTCAATATTTGTTTGCCTCCTTTGCTCATTTTCTTAATCTTCCTAAATTCAAACCAAAACTCGCATCGACATTATGTTAAGACCTCACTAAGATTTTGCTGACAATGGACCTCTGTTCACTGAAAGAAACGTAGTTACTTAGTCGTAAAAATGTGTGTTTATTGTAATCGCTTGTTTCCACCTTCGTTTCTCGAAGTGTAAACAAATAGGGCCTGGTTCATTTCACCGACATAAATTTCATCGAAAACCAATTATTTTATTAAATGTTGTCTAATTTCAAAATTCAAAACTCAAAAAATTTTGTTATTACTTGTATAAACAAAAAAATCCTATTATTCTTACATAAAGATTTTCAAATGTGTTCTTCATGTTGTTACAAACGAGTTTACTTAAACCTGGCGGAAGATGGACTGGGCGATTACTTAAAAAACTGACGGCAAACCATGTGTATGGATGCAAGTGAAGATGAAGGAAGGCGGGGTGTCAGAAGAAAAAGAAACAAAAAAGAAAACAAAACATTCGGGCCTTGACGAGGCAACCGAGGAGAAGGCAACAAAGATAAATGAAATAAGGAATTGATATTACTGCAGTGAACATGGTCACCCGTGCCTAATTGACGGAAATAGTCATCTCAAGTCACAGCAGTGCATTAACAGTATGGGCCTACAACTGGGTATATATCAAAAAGCAACGTCATTCTCATGCTATTATTCGTCGTTCACAGATACAGGGAGTAGCGGATTTAGATACTCCACCTACACACCCAATCTTTCGTTCTGTCTAAAAAAAAGAAAACACCAATTAAACAGCTAATCTCACAATCACTTCAAACTGCCCAAATACGCCTCGTTATGCCCCTCCGACTTGTACATACTGCCACTGTCAACAGTTTCTGCTGTCTCAATATTCATATCATCACCCATTCAATTACATGGCCCACCATGCATCAACAATGGCAAAAAAAAAAACACTGACTATGCATGAGTTTCTTGAAGAACTTGACAAGATGCATGGTAAAGGGGAGTTCACTCAGTATCTAAGTACAAATCTACCTTCTGCTCGACCAAGGACTTGAGAACCTTTGACAGACACTCATTAATACTTAATTGAATTAGCACAGACAAAATTACATACTTCCATGTCATCTGCATCAAGCAACTTTCTTAGACCATGGAAAGGATCACTGACACCCCCACTTCCTATAAATTCTTAAGACTTTCCCAACTGTAGTGCGAGAAATGTGCAAGAGACTTCTTATCTTCTTGTTCAAATACCCAAATACACTACTCTCCAACATAGATGCTCATTCACTAAATAGTTTCTATAAGAGAGAGACCATAGTCAGTCATACCGTCTCATAATAGTCTCATAATCGGTTATAATTGTTTTATAATTGTTTTATAATCGCTGGTGCCTTTCTTTTCTCGACTTCTCTTGAGTATAGTGTTACGGTCGGGTGGTCTGGGGTTTGGGAGAGCAATTAATCTTTCGCGTAGGGGTGTTCTTCCGACCGGGAGATGTTACCAGATTAGCTTCATGCTACCGCCTTAATACGGTAGTTGTTCAATTAAGACTGAATTCTAATCTACAAGTGACCTAATTATATAATTAAATTAAATGCGCGCTTTTCAACTCCCTATCCGAGCTTCAAATCACTCGTGATTCCAAATAAGAGTACCCGCAATAAAATAACAACAACAATTATTATATTGCGGAATCGAAGGGGAATAAATTCTATTTAATATTAAACGGGGGGCTATCTTCGATTTGGTATTTCGACTAGTCGAGTTCCGTCACTTGTCTCAAACTAATTAAACAATTTTTGTTTCA
>CAJVPI010001699.1:0-10388 GCA_910592345.1 Paraglomus brasilianum
AGACGTATATGCCTTCGGTATTATTATGTATTTGCTTGCTAGCGGTGAACCGCCTTTCAGAAATAGACAATTTGATAGTAATTTGGTACACGATATTTTGAACGGAGTACGGCCGTGGATGCCTTATTCAGCACCAACGATTTATAAGAATATTGCCACGCTGTGTTGTGCTGCAATTCCTGACTATCGTCCAGATATTGATTCTTTTTGCCGTCTTTTGACATGGAATATACAGAACTCTGATGACCCTATTTGGGATACCATCTATCATAACGACGTAAAACCCTTGTCACGTTTTGAGAAGGAGAACAAATATTCTAGTAAACTCCTACCCATTAGAGATCGAGAATAGGTGCAACTCCAGTTCAGCTGCAGGTATGAAGGCAGAACTTATGTATTAATGTTAAGAAAATAATCTATGAATACTAATGCATCGGGGTCTAATGTTGCATTTAGTAAGTCAGAAGCTCTTACGATTACATTCATGACATTCATGACATTCTTGAACGTTTAATCGTCTATGTCTCGATCTTATTCAGTGTAGACTAAATTTGAGTAGAGATTGTTTCGTGATACCAATGGTCAGTTTTTAAAAAAAAACACCATGCTTTAAGGATTATAATCCATTTGTGAAAGAGGATCTCAGCATTCTCAAAAGAAACAGATTGAGCTGACCACACGTGACTTATATTTGACATTCTTTATCTAAGTAAATGCTATAAGTAAAGATGATTATTGTTTGCCCAATTACTTTGTTGTCAGTCTCTGTTTCTTTGCTTTTGTCAAATAAATAAACTCTTTATTGTAACCAGTACGTGATCGAAATGTACAAGAAAATATCGAACGCGATATAATAATTCCAGTGGACGGTTTCCACCGTGTAAGCTGTTGGATATACTAATGGACATGAATGTGCTGGATTATGACTTTCCTGAATTAGAAGAAATACCAGACACGATAGTCTTGCTGACAAAAGGGTTGACGCGTCAAAGACGGGCAGACGTGGGTTGTCAGTTAGACTGTTCAAAGATATATGTGGTCAACGTTGTCGGCATTATTCTTACAATATGACAACCGTAGGGTATTTGCGCATAAGTTTACGTGACAAGTCGAGATACTGTATATGTCATTTTGTGCTTATTTCCAATCTCACTTGCCTATTGCTTACTGAGGCGGATTACAGAAGTTAGAGTACCTGGCCGTAGATCAAATAAGTCTTTGTATCTTTCAAAGTTTAAAGCTTGTATCAAATGTATCTTGTTTATTATTATATGCTCTTTAGGTAACGTTAATTAATTTTTAATCTCAGGTTACTAGTAAGTCAACCTTATTATGATAAACCAATTTTATTAATTTGAGCTCATATAATTATTTCAAATCTATATGTGTTATGTTAAACAAAACATTATATTTTCTAGACGCGATTTCTTAATATCTGACCTTATACAATAAAAATTTTACTGACTGACTGTTTGTCTCGGATTTCGTTTAGTTATTATTTCGCGCAACGTTAAGAATGTCGAACACCAGGTATGATTTAAACAAGTCTTTTACGCAAGTGTTTGATGTACCAAGAGAATTTATAATTTCCTATCGTTTGTAACGCAACCAACGTGACCTCATAACGCAAAACAAACTTTGGTGCAGGATTTTGTTTCACACTAATATTAGAGCATCAATAAGCTACTCTTTTTATTA
The DNA here is from genome assembly GCA_910592345.1 of Paraglomus brasilianum. Taxonomy (NCBI): domain Eukaryota; kingdom Fungi; phylum Glomeromycota; class Glomeromycetes; order Paraglomerales; family Paraglomeraceae; genus Paraglomus; species Paraglomus brasilianum. The sequence continues at coordinate 1,699 of CAJVPI010001699.1, forward strand.
CAATAAGCACTGAATAATTGAAGGATTTGATCTGAAGATTAAAGGGTGCGAAGGCAATATTGGCCAAGCGAATCTCAGCTAGTTGTTCTAGATTTAGCGATTCTTAGTTAATTGTCCTAACAATTGCTCATTTTTGCATCACTACCTGTATTTCTGTCACGCTATGGAATTTTTCTAGAGTGCTCAATTTTTGATAATTTTAACGAGTACATCCGTGATAAACTCTTGACAGCACAGATTAAAAACTTGGCGTAGTGATTGGTGGCACATTGTATCCAACGTCCATAAGCTATATTCCATCCTGACGTACATTTGTCCTCAAGTATGCCACTAACTTCAGTGCACTCGTAATATCGGCCCTCTTGATTACCAGTGTAGAGTTTAAAAGTGATGCTTTAGAGCATTATGTGAGTCGTGTTTCGTTGCATTCGGTATATTTCCCCACTTGGAATAGGATATTTTGATATATGGATTCTTTTTTCTTCGTCATATAATTTAAATTATGAATCCCCGTCAGACCATTTGTCTTTTAATGACTTTTTTTCAAGCTTTTTAATGGCTTGGTTCTCGGATTTCCCTTTCGGAGGGTTTTTTATGTCTGGCTTCGGGCACCATTTGCATCCTTCTCCAGCAGATATGCGTGTTCGTGTAACGACCTTGAAAATTTAGTATTAATTGCAAATTGAGGTAAAAACACTATCCAATAAAGTCTCATTATAACGAATATTGCTTGACCTTAGGCTTAACCTCGTTATCTCGTTATCCCGAATTCTTATACCGAATCGTAGATCCCCCGTTTGACTGTAGGAGGAGAGAAAAGAAACCCGTCATGGGCGGAGAAAAAAGAAAGAACGGAAACCACCAAAGGCAAGGCATTATTAATACCTTGCTAATGAAACCCTAGATTGTAGTTATTATTCTGAATTAGAGCGAATATTTGTCGGATGTGACAGTATCAATTCTATAGGTCAGTATCGCCGATTTGTGTTTGATGACGCATGAAAAAAGGTTCTTTGGTTAAGGCGCAAGATTGAAGACAGAAAGCGCCAAATATAAAAGCAGACAAGCTAGGAATGACAATGGTCATGAGCGATGCGTTAGTTCCGTTGCCCCTCAGAGAATAAACAATAATTACCTCGTGCAAATTACTACAGTACTATGGGACCGAAAGGTCACTGCCATTTCTTTTCTGTCCTATAAATATTCATCAGCAGGTAAATCTCTATACAGAAGTGTGCTTGCTTACTCGTATCTATCTACTGAAGACAACCAACCAACCAATTGAGAACCAGAAGAGGTAATCTCGGATATGATTTCAAAGATTAAATTTTATGCAATATTCTCGACCTATTTATGGCAGATTAATTCTCACAGGAAGTTACACCAAACATACGCGAGTTGATTATTGTATGTAAAACGTGACTCGGATATACAACAGCATTTAAGTAATGTCTTCGCAACGTGAAGAGAATCTTACTATCCTCAAACGTCTTAAGTTTCAAAGATCTCTGTTAGAAGAAGATCCAGGAATAATAAAGCGGCTAACGAAGCGTATGTACGACGGACGGCATTTGGTTTGGCAGTAGTGGAAAGCACGCGAATAAAAGTTCCTCGCGATAGCAATGTCAAATGTATCATAAAAAAGCAGTCATTCAATCAACAACTGTGATATCATTGTGATTAATATATATTTATTTATAAATTGGTCAGCGTTTTATCTCCCCTATTTCACAATACATTAATTATAATATGAAAATCAGATGGCATGTCGTTTATAATCAAGGCAAAATCACAACCTACAAAATATCAGAGAATTATTTTGATTTTATTATGATGATGATTATGTATCATACATCAGCAATGGAAAAAGTTTAACCGACAGCTACCTTGGCATTTTCTTTATAGACTCCAATACTGCTATCGATCATGCCTTCGTCTACGTCATCAACTTGACGACCCCTAAACAACGCAAGTTAACAAACTACAATTACAATAATATTCGATAGACATATAATCACGTAATACAATGACGTTGTGCTCACCAATTGCCTTTCCCAGCGCCGCCCTTCTTTACATAACTACGGTCGGTTGGAAGAGCTTTCCTATAAACATTCACCGGATGAGTTGGATATCTCTTTCCCACAAAATCCCATAAATTACTACTCTAGTCACTGACTCATACCTGGAGAAACATCTAACGTTCTTGGAGGTAGCGATGGTGGGAGTATTAACGTTGGTCTTTATAGTACGTGTCATTTGGTTGATTGAATATGATGTGTATATACAGAGTGTTTATATAGTGTATGAGATGTGTACAGTCGAATTGTGATTAGATTACAAAGTATGGGCGTTTGCTCGATTTGATGTAGCAAGGATAGTTCGTATGTTAAAGGCTAGAGGAAAGTTCGTTCTTTGCTTGGAAGGGTGTTTTCCTTGTTGCGTGTGATTATAGTAGATACCTTGCGTGTGGTTATAAAATCGCAGTTATGAATCGCAGTTATGAATCGCAGTTGTTAAATAGTAGTTGTGAATCGCAGTTGGTAAATGGTAGTGTGAATCGCAGTTGTTAAATAGTAGTTGTGAATCGCAGTTGGTAAATGGTAGTGTGTATCGCAGTTGGTAAATGGTAGTTGTTGTGAGTAGCAGTTGGTAAATGGTAGTTGTTGTTATCGCAGTTGGTAAATGGTTGATGTTATCGCAGTTGGTAAATGGTAGTAGTTATCGCAGTTGGTAAATGGTAGTTGTGAATCGCAGTTATATATAGTGTGTTTTGTTCGTTAAAAAGAAACCGTCCTAAGGCGGTTCTATGGAATCACCCCACTCATCTCGCAAGCTCTTTAAATATTATTTGGTCACCAATCGATACTCCCACGTACAAAGTAACAAAAATAATTTTTACCCACACATTTGCATTATTTGTTGATGATCATCAGCATTTCTGTGGGTAGATATGCCTGGGGTGACACTATCTGTGAACAGGTGGTCATGTGGCGTGACAATATGTAGAATGATGAAAGATTTGAATGTAGAACGAACATTGTGACAATAGGAATGCTGCAATTGATCACCATCGCCTGACTCATCGTGAGCTTAAGTTTCATCTGTATTAATCTGTCTCCTGTGTGAACCCCAAATGTTGTGGGAAGAGCAACGACTACCACTAATTGTGTAGGATGACGATATCGCCAGATGCAATCACGAAATACTATCTGCAGTTCATCCCTCATTCCACTCGTGTTAGTGGGGGTGAATGATACAGCTGTCTCTCATGAAAATAGAGGTGTGCATCAAAGCATGCCAAAGGAACAGGACAGTGACTGCGATGTAAGAAGATGCAAGGAGTTGCTCTGCAGATGTAAGAGTTGTTGAGACAAAGGAGAGTTTAACGTTTCGTGTAACAAATTCACAACATGGCGGCAAAATGTTGACTTTGTCGCAATTTCCATAAACATTGTTAGTATTCCAAACATTGAGATCATTACAATCTTAATTTCTTTTCACACCATCTCTAACGAAAGAGAACCGAAGTGTTTTCGCACACTTGAATCATCCGCCCCTCCCAATTTCTAATAGGTTAATCAGATTCTCCAATCTCAATGGTGGTAGTAACTCTTTTCCGTCAATCCAGCGATCTGAGGTTGCACGTAGATTTATCGCACGTAATGGTGCTTTTAAAATAACACATTCTGAAACATCTTTGTCTTATTGTGGATAGTGAGCGTTATACCTTGTGAACAACGTTTCATACCGTCCATTGTTTCGCACCTCAAATCATATTCTCGAATGTTAAAGGTTTTGGTCGTTACTACGACGTAATAAATAGATGAATTGTCTGAAGAAATATTATATAACCGAGGTAAAGTAAGCACAATCGACAGGGAAAGGCTCGAGACCAAACAATTTATAATTCCACCCATTTCCCGAGAATTATGGGAGAGTGACAATATAAGTTAATGTTCCATCCTGAGAGCGATATTGTGCCCAGGGCAAGACCAGTTATCGAACCCGCCAGTACTAGCCAAAGACCCCCTCAGTAATGATTAGTTGAAGTGGTATATAATAATTCCGTGCCATTAAGCTCTTCTGGAGATGGTTTTTTGACCGGATTACAATCATCCCAGGTTATTGGATTATGTTTACGTCGTCATTGCAGGAGTTGGCCCATTAGCCTGCGGAATTAGCCGGTAGAGATAGCTGAAAAATAATAATCGTTATTGACCAAGTGACGACGAGTTTGCGATTGTGTCGTCAATATCATCCACCCAAATATACCGTATACGTAGACGTTTATTAATGCCTTGATGATATTCGTAATAGTAGTAGTAATAAGGATGCCGTATTAAAAACAATCTAACCAGAAATGAATATATAGTTATAACTCTAAACTCAAATTTAGAATCCAAGTATATTTTGTAACTTTGTATTATCCAACGAACATTCCGTCTATGGAAAAATACTATAACTTAAATCAATCGGCTTGAGTCAGATGATCACTTTTTTATAATATTGGACTAACTATATTGTCGTGATTTACATTGGCACAAAACAAAATCTAATTTGAGATACAATCTTCAGTTGCCAAAAATTTACCTGATTTGCACTTCTATTCGAATTAAGACCATTATACGCATTCAATAGATATCAAAGAAAGTTTACGTAATTCTTCTTGTATGGAGTAGTAAGGTGGGCTTCATATTCCCGCTTATGTTTTAAGAAATTATCCTTGTTCATACTTTTACGTTCTTGCTGTAAAAAGAAAGATAAGGTTATCTATGTCAGATTCGTTTTTGATAAGAAATTCTGAAGACGAAGAAATCAAGAGCTCGGACATTTTCTTCTCAACTGTAAAATTGAGATTTGATTTTGACAGATTCGTGATTGTATTATCGCTTGAACGAGCACTGGGAAGAACCTTTTTCAAATGTTTATCTATTTTCAAGTTGTAGTCTCCATTTATTACCAAATATTGCATAATAACAACGTTCATTTTTCTTATAAATTGATAAGAAGCTTGATAAGCTAGCATCAAAGTCTTTACGACATAACGTAGAAGATATTGTGAACGCCCGAAGAAAAACCCATGCCTCGCAAAATCTCCTCCAACGCAATAATTTTTGGCAATAGCGAATCACAAGAAGCTTTTTCTCGTGGATCATTCTCAATTACGAGTCTATGTTATTACGTAAGTTATCCAGGGAATCAATAGCCTGAACCAACGCGCTGTACGCGATTCGCATTTCTTTTTTAGAATACCTCTCTACAAAATCTATGGTTATATCTTCTGGGGTCTTCTTATAAAAATGCGCTAATTATACTTTGCAAAGCAAGCCTATAATATTATCAAAAATTGGGCTCGAGCGATGTCATTAGTTATATGTTATCTTAAACATAATCTAAAAGGAATCGTTAGCGCCCTTAGAAACTACGAGATGCGGGTATTAATAATGTGAAGATTATAGAAATGATAGTCACTCAAGCTGAAAACCATCGAATTTATATAAAGCTGATATTGTTAAATCATGTTTAGAGTCACCTAAGTCTATAAAGTATCTCCAAGATTTAGTTCCTAAAATGGCACGAGTTTTTGATAATACAGATGCGTCTCGTAGTGCTAAAAAATCAGGCTTAAAATCAGATAGAACAAAACTTTGTTTATTAAATCCAGCACTTATGGAATAAAGTTTAAAGCAATAGATAATAATCGAGGTAGTTGGAGAATTCGACGACGATGATGCCACCAGGGGAATATTGGGAGAATGGAGAAGATTGACGCTATTCTTATAGTAAACTCCCGATGAACTAGAAACCCTCTCAGTTCATACAAGATCGTCAGGATATGTTTGATATATGTTAATATAAGTACTTATTTAATGGGGGCTTTTTATTTTGTGACGCTCAAAATCATCTATGCATGTGGAGTTGAATGGATAAGAGATTTTTTGTGTCTGATTCGGTATAAAATCTTCCAGCATGGTTTTCACATATTTTACATAACTCTTTTTGAAACTTTTTTTACTTCTAATCGCCAATGTAAACCACAGCCAGATAGCCGAGTACAGATTTTTCCACATAATGTACCATCCCTCTTAACATGTTGACAAGTATTACGTTCCATTCATAATATTTTAGGATATAATATATATAAGCCCTTTCACTTTTAATATCAAATATAAAAAATCAATTTAAAGTTTCGTCATGAATTTTATTATCCTAGAATAGATTCACTCCTTCATAAGATATACTATCTACATACCCCAATGACAACACCCAAAAAAGTGCTCACAAAGGGAGAGATTGATCTGAATGGGCCAACATTCCGCAAACTAATGCGCAATGGCTTCAAATACGTAAAAGATTCGGAATTTTTACACGTTTCAGACAATATAGATTGTCTTGATTCTTAACTTCACCATCCCACCCGGCTAATGGAAAACAGACCCGATATTTACAAGAAATGGTTCATAACATACCAGAATCTGTTCAAGAATTATAGAGATGCGAAGTAAAAAATAATAACAACTATTGTATTATATAACCTGGATCGCAACTCCCAAAGCTATAATTTTTTCGTTATATTCTATATATTAATAAATTTTAAATTGACAGATCTGACCCAAGGCATTAACAGTTATCATGAGCTTGGTATCTATCGATAATTTTTTCGAAAACCTCTTTGAGCAAAGATATATCCTCCTTATGCCTTCTATATTTTTGGTTATCTTATTACGTAGAACTATAAATTCCAAGACCTTATATCGATCTTGTGCCTACTCGTGTCCAATTTCCGATAGAATTACATTAACCGCAACATATTCAATTTTTTGATATGGGTGGTATGAGGCCGGGATAATTAATTTCGATTTAAAAAGAGAATCTCAATAATATACCTGATATAATATAACCTAAATATCTAATATATCACAACCTGAAAACATGTCTGCTATTGTAACGAAATTCGTCAAACAATATAACCTCAATCTACAGATGACCAATTCCGAGCTTGGCCAATATACATCGAAATTACTTGAGGTTCTCCCAGATAATAGGAAGAGAGATCAGGCACTAAGACGTTTTCAATTTTAGCAATGAACAAGTAAGTATATTAGTGCCTAGCCAAAAAATAGGTAATAATAAAACCAGAGGACCAAAGATTTCTTACTTTACAAATAGAGGTAAGAACCCTTCAATATAAAAAATTTTTTATATAAGAAAGAGTTTTGCTGGACCCGATTTAAAATATCAATACTAATGTTGTATGTCAGATCGGAATAATACAGTATACTAAGAATAATGCAGAGAATTAGTAACAAAGTAATAATATTAAAGCTAACTGATATTGTTACTACAATGGCTTATAAGCGTATAGATCATTGTAATATACATACATCGATGGTTGTGTTTCTTGTACGTTAGTATTAGTGTGCATACAACTATCTATAGCTCCACATAGTGATAAGACAAGACTGAAGCAGAATTCCAACTTGATTCATGCATCATGCTATAATTCCGATCTGACATACAACAAATAAGCACCTCCCTACAATTTTTTCTGAATGTTTCTACAGCATGTGACTGTTTATTTACACGTATTACACGAAGTTGTGATCTGACAATCAGTTTATACGCGTGGCTTATCGGTAGTAAATTACCCCACCGGCCGACCGCCCATGACAGTTATAAATTTTATGACTTGTTAACCTGTATTATACATTACCGAACTGTAAAAGAGAAACGAAATAATTTAGTACACTCTAGAAAAGCTTAAATGTCAGACAAACGACTAAATATAGAGCAAAAAACCTTCGATCAATAAACCCCACCCACTTTTGCCTAAGAAGAAAGAAAGGAACGAACAAACAACAAATAACGATCATTGATGCAGATTTTACGCTTTTCTTGTACTAACAAACCCACACTGTTAGTGCTACAATAATCACTATATATACTATCTTAGGGATCAGTTTTATTAAAATTATACGCGTGACTTATCAGACTTGTCAGTGAAAAATATTTTACCGCGTGTGTTCTAAAGCGTTACCACTAGTAGAAGGGAACAAGCATTGTCTTTCAGCGCAATTAGACGCTGGATTGCTACATTCAAAGACGGGGAAGAAGAAATTAAAGACAAGGCTCGCTCTGGACGTCCTCGCAAAGCAGTGACGTCAGAAAAAATTGCCATAATCGAGGGTCTTGTTAGCAATAACCCGCACATTTTACTAACAATGACTTTGTGTTATTCCGCGTTCGTACGGCTATATCCCCATTCGCAACATGGTAATTAGACTAAAACCATTAGATACCCTTTCGAAATGTCCTTCTTGGAACATCTCTTACTTCACACCCACATGATCCAGATAATATAAAAAATAACAATGCTTGTACACATGGATTCAACAGCCGTTCACATATTTGACGTTAAAGTAGAAGACAAAACAGAAATAAAATTACTTAAATCGAATGGTGTATTTCTCAACTTGCTAAAAAACCACGTCGATTCCAAAATTATTTTTTTTCTGATTGGCTTGAACGACTGCATTCTCTTCAGATGTTCTAGAAATTACTGGTACAGTAATAATCTCAATATAACGGGATAATAACCATAGGTCGCAAATATAAAATAATCACGAGGGTCGCAGCCCCAAATATTAAAAACCTGCGCTAATACTAAATATCACTCGATTATTTTTCAG
>CAJVPI010001700.1:0-10385 GCA_910592345.1 Paraglomus brasilianum
ATTTTCACTAGTTATGTGATAAGCATCCAGATATTCTTACCACGGATGTTTGGGTTACCATCGGATTCACATATAGATGGGGAAAGTATTGCCTAATAAAGGAATATTGGGGATGTGGATTATGTCTGGCGTGTATGGAGCGATTAGAACCTACGATAAATACATTCTGTTATGATTGTAAAGTACCACAACCTGTCAATTGGACTACGGGCAATGAATCTTTGGATTCATTTATTATGGAGTCGTGGAGTAATACAAAGAGTAGATATGATGCGTATATACAATGGATAGAATACTCTCTATTAATGAATGTACGAGAAATGACATCATTACGCCATGGATGCACACATACAGCAGAATGGAGAACAAATGAATTGACATACGTACGTGTGACACTCAAAAAGATAGTTGATGAAGGAGATGATCAATTATTTGATTTTCATCAGGTAAATTACTTCACGTGTAAAATTATTAACGTGTGTAAATTGACCAGTGTTGTAATGACTGTATTTGTTTACTCAAATAGCTAATGAAGGAATACCCCGACATATTAACACCCGAGAATATTTGGATAGTTGGTATCACTCGGGAGCCATCTCGGGAATATTATTTAGTTTTCTACTACGACGTACATGCAATATTGGACAGGTTCATACAAAATAATGAATTTGTTGATTACATGCAGTATGGCGACTTTTATGAACTTAATGAGATCGGATCTGGTGGTTATGGAAAAGTTTATACTGCCAAATATAGAAACTATTCAGAAGTAGAGTATATGGCAGAAACTGTTGTACTCAAACGGATAAAGAGTTTTGATGAAATGCCGGGATTATTTATTTCCGAGGTAAGCAATAATTGGTAGTATTAATTAAAGTAATATTTAATCTGACTCTGTATTTAATAGTTCAGAAATCATGCCAAATGCGCAAGTGAATATTCATTCCTTAAAATTTATGGCGTCACACAAGACACAAAAACAAAAGAGTACATGATTGTTATGCAATATGCTAACAATGGTAGTCTTTTGTCTTATTTGGATCAACATATTAACAATTTGACGTGGAGGGATAAATTACGGCATTTGTATTATATTGCACGTTATCTGCATAATATTCATATTACGGGATTAGTGCATTGTGATCTTCACGGCGGAAACATTGTTTCACATGATAGTAGACCATTCATATGCGATCTTGGTCTTTCTCAATCGGTGAATTCACGTCAGTCAAATTCAACCATCCGAGGCGTTTTACCCTTTATTGCACCGGAAGTCTTCGATACCTGCAAATTTACTCAGAAATCAGATGTATACTCTTTTGGTATCATTATGTATTTGATTGCTACTGGTGAACCACCTTTTAGAGATAGGCAGTTTGATAGAGATTTAGTATGCAACATTATGGGCGGACTACGACCATCAATGCCTGATTCCACACCAGAGGAATACAAGAAACTTGCCGAGTGGTGTTGTGATGCTGATCCTGATAAGCGTCCAGATGCAAACACACTTTATTGGAATGATATTATCGATCTTATTAGAAAGGTGAAAAACGACAATTCTGACATATGGAACGCCGTTTATCATAATGATGTAAAACCCTTATCACGTCTCGAGAAGGAGAGTAAATATTCTAGTATGCTCTTACCTACTGGAGATCTGCCTAAACCAAGAAATAGCTATGATATGGATTCAGCTCCAGGTATGGTTACACATTGATAAATAAAGTCAATTTACAATATTAACACCGTGCATTTCTTATAATTTAGAGACTCAAACTCTTTTTTGAATGAACTTGGCTTATTTGGTTATATGAGTTTTATTCAAAGGCTCGAATTATACAATTGCTTCCACACATGTCAATATGGTTGAGTTAACAAGATGCCGAAATAAAATCGTGCACATTTACTACTAGCTGCCTTTGCCGGGGTAAATCATTTGACTATGTAAGAAAATATGATACAATATTTATTAAAAAGTAAATCTTGAGACTAATGTTTATGAAATTGGTAATGCGTTCCTGAATAAAATACGTAGCAACATTCGAGCTCAGTTCAAAGCATTTCAGCACCAGCCGGATGATGCATGCTTCCTGATATTGTTTTCATACCCAAACCAGTTCTTTCAGCCAATAAGGCCTTGATAGATGCAATAGCCTCAAGTGACTAGAATGCAGACAAGAATCCTGGAGACGCGATAAAAGCAGATCCCACACCTGCTCGAAATCCTCCCATTGAAGAAACTTCTATAAGAACTAAAATCTTTGGTCATTACGTGATGAATCATCAACCCACTCATTCCCTCAAAGATCTATTGCCATTCTTTTCACAATATTGTAACGATACAAGTTTAACGGCATCCAATAGCAGAAATAAAATTGCCATACACGCGTGCCAACCATAATGGTCTGTTCATATCAACTGTGCGAAATAATTATAATGTTTGGTCTGCACCATGCTTAACCTCTAGCCAAGAGTCTGAGTAAATACTAGCTATGTGCAACAATAATAACATCCATTGTTTTTGGATTAATATCTTTCTGATGATTTGTTCAATATCGCGGGTCGAAGAAGCATTGTTTGGTATATCATCATCCATTCGTAGACCAACCCGCAATCTTTTCTAAGTCTGCTCCTTTGTCTGAATAAAGTCGGATACATTCCATAATAAGTAACTGCTATATATAGTGACTAATATTCAAATCACCCATCTGTTGCCCAAATGACCGAGCGAGTCCTGTCATCTTTGTACTTTGAATGATCACCAATTTCCTCTTTCCTATCCCTCCATGTGAGCAGGACTAACGCGTACCCGGTTCGAATGGGGTGTTATGTCTTTATAAAGCAATTCTCGGGCTTTAATCTATAGAAAAAGAAGAAAAGAATTAACAAAAGACAAATAACCAAGACAAATTCATAAAAGCTCGACGAAAGAAATACCGCAATGGGACGTGATGGTTATCTAACCCGACGTCTGAAGCAATTATTCAGTCTCCAAACTTCCTACGTAGGAACCTATAGCACTATCTGAAGCTGCATTTGTCTTTTCCCAATCCAATTTCGCTAGATGCAACATTGCCAAAGTTATAATGGCATCCATTGATTTACAGGCTTGGGTAAGGATTTGGTGCCGGTGGGTGATTGGTTTGTTATCAAATGGAACATTACCAAATCCCAGGCCAAGAGATTCGCGCACGATCAAACGAGGCATATTGAGTAGCGAAGCGAATCGTGTTTTTCAATAGCAAACGAATTCTCGTCCGATTTCTAATCATTGATTATATAATATTACTTTTACAGTTAGATAAAGAAGCCGAAACAATCGTAAAGCTAATTAGCTGTGCTGATTAATATCCCTGATTTTCATTCATTTCGTAGTCACCTTTCACGATAAGAGTAGAGTCTCCTGGTATTCCACTGCAAGAGATACAAGGCGTGTATCAACCAAAAACTTTGAATTCTCAAGTAATTTCTCGAGAAGAAATCATTTTCGATTACGGATTGCTGAGAGAGCCCGCTCCCGGTAATGCCACTTGAAGCAGTATTACCAGACCCAGGAGATAAGGTTACGGTGCTCCCGCCTGAGTAATTAATGGGTTGACTGTGAAGATTTCCATTGTTGTTAGTAGACAAAATTTTTCTCGATAACCATCAAACTAACTAAAACGGGTCAAAAATTTTATCATTAACAAGTGGAAGACCCACCCTTCCTCCGCCGCCGTTTGCGCCCAGATTTGACCAAGCTTCGATTCCTTGTCAAAGTTGGATGTGTCGGTTGGCGATCAAGCGTATGGGTACCTCACGATCGTTCAATCTGGCGCTGCTATCGTCTTTTCCACCGTCTTGGTAACGCATTTATCAGGCATTGCATTAGCCAACTTTGGCGACAAATAAAGCCATCATTCTTGGTCGCGTCTTTTATCAAATCGACTGCTTGAACCCATTGTTGTGTTTGGAGCCTTCTGGGGGATATGTATTATCAGGATTAGCTAAAGAGGAATAAAGCTGTATTGGAAATATGGAAAGGCCGATGTACGAAAGTTGTATGGAGAAGTATATGAGAAAGTAGAAAAGATTGTGGAAGACGAGACGAATGAGCAAGAGTTGTTGTTAGACAAAGATTACCACCAAAACAACAATGACAATCACCAGCTCTTACCTCTCTCGAGCGAGTGCTTTGTTACTTCCATTCCATATTCTAACCGGATACCTGTTGTTTCCTCTTGCGGCCATACCCAAGCGAGAACTTGGCGATTCGTCATCGATCAATGCAACATATGCTACCTTGGCCTCGTATCTGATCACGACTGCGCTTATTTGTTTTGGGGTTTATCATGTGGTAAGCGGTATTCCTGCAGCAACGCGTGCGTTATTGGGAGCAGTGAGCAAGACGAAGAATGGAGAGAAGCCGTCCGTTGCATTGACTGAAAAGGAGAAGCAGAAACAAAGGAATATTAGGTATGGGGTTATCGGTGTTACTACAGGTGTTTTGTTAGGAGGATGTACTGGATTGGTGGGAGGTTTGGAAGAAATCAGTTTAGGATTTTCCGCAGAGTACAATATTTGCAACTGTATGGTAGAGGTACTGATCGGGAAGTAAATGGTGGTGTGTATATGTATGTATGAATGAATGAAGTGGGTAAGCGATGATGAGGATCCTTCGTTGTATATATTAATACGATCTAGGCTATAACGGTGTCGCGACATAAACGTCAATATATAAACCGTCTCAAGATGTTAGAATTTTTGGAGCGATCACCAAAATGTATGTATAAAATTCATTTGCTAATACAACGAGGATACTCAGATGTTGTCAACCAACATGCTACGATGATAAATCCCTTCCACGCAATACCACCTACGTAATGTGCATGAGTTTCCTAAACGAACAACTCAAATTGCAAGAAGATTACTGGGCGTTCAACGTCACGATCAAACAATTCGTAGGAAAATATAGAGACGGAACTAAATGGTTTGACACGAGCGTTTCATGTCCGCATAACAAAAATATACCGAGACTGACAGGGAGAAGCTCATCTGCAAGAAAAGGATCCATTTTAATGGTTACAGGTGAATTAGAAGTAAGCGAAAACCAACTATATTGTGAGCTTTACCATTTCGAATTCACCTCTCAATCAGGATCCAGGATGGAGGGATTAAGAAACCAAAGTTGATCTCAGCTCACCATCTCGTAAATTTGCTCTCAACAAAAAGTCAAAATTTATTGAAATGCCAATCGAAGAAACAACCACGAATACCCATGACGAACCATTATCACGGTCATCTTCAACAGTTACTATCGCCTCGGACCTTCCGGCTTCGCCTCCAACTAAAAAAAAAACGGCTACCAAGAAAACCAACATTGCGGCAGCGCAGCTGAACCTTAATCCTTTTCAATTGTAGTTGCTTGCCGTCTGTGTATTATCACTTTTTATTGCTGATATTTTTTGCTCATCTAAAACATAAATATATTGTTTTAGTCAGTTTCAGTTTAGAATTTTAACTTTTCTTAAAAAGTGTCGTTTTTTATTTAATCGTTTTCTCGTTGAATAACCTCAACGCTCAACCAGTGGGAACTCTAGGAAACAGTACTCTTTATTATTGCGAGTATATACAATTTGCATCTCAAAGCTGTTTTTCGTTATCTATATAATAAACAGTAATGGGTTTGAGCGTTGAGCATTTCAGAATAATTTTCCATCCTGCGATATACCATAAATAAAAGTTAAACCGTAATTCTCTATTTAGTATCATTCTACGCAGTTTACTAATTAATCAAAAGGAATTATCTCATCCAATCCATATGTTTTCCATATTGTGCACAGTTTGTCATGTAATTGTTGTGCTGAGGAGGCGAAGCCTCTTATATCCAATAACAAGTCTTTAAACACTTCACTTAAATTATGACCTGGATATATTAATACGTTTTCTCAAATAATTATTCTGCCTGTTTTTAGCAGTTTCCCTAGCAAGAAAAGCTCACTTTATTGACTCTTTGACCAATTTGTTTATGCTGGCAAAGATATAAGTGATCTGGTTATATGATTGAAAGGAAAGGTGATGGTCTAGACCCTCGTTAGAAAGCCTCCTCACTGCCAACTAGAAATCAGTTTTCAATGTTGGTCACTCCACTCTGTCATTGAGATTGGTGACCATCCTTCTGACCCAGCAGCTTTTACTTGACGTGAATCATTGGAAGATGGTAAATGTAATCAAAATTTAAATTGAGGCAGATTCATCATTGTTTTTCACAGTGACAGGTATAATATAAAAATAGGAATGTGCCAGAGCCAATGAAAGCTTATGTTGTGAGATAAAAGAAAGAAGTTACAGTTACATGAGTCGGGGAAAAAATGTCTTGCGAACTTGAATTATATTCTATGAAAAGGGAGTTTTCTTTGTTCTAGTCAAATCGATTACAATAAACTGTCGGCCTCGACAGCATTTCGCGTTTTTTTGTATACCGTCAACAAATCACTATAATGCATGCACCATCTCCGTTAAGAACACAGTGTAATACCATATTAGCGACACCAGAAGTATACTGTTTCATATTATGAAATTAACCTACGAAAGTTCAGCTATTATTAGTCATGTTTGCATTCTGAATAATCTAGGTATTAAAATGTCATTGTGCTTAGACCTGACTTTTTTCACAACACGTTGCTCACCGACTATCATATAATCGTTATTTTTCCCTGCTCGTTAAAATTTTCTAAGAACAGTACACGTGTAAATACTTGCCATCACTATTACGATTACGAATTCTTATAGATACGAATGACACTGTACTAAAAGTATGCAATTAGCTCAAACACACGCATATATTCTACCACCAAATACCACATTGCACTTCCATGTACGGAAATCCTTACAACAATTCAAGGTGTTTAACATACCAATTACTTACAATAGTGTTTTAAAAGATGCATCGTGTAAATTTCATCTACGGCCGGCAAAACGGTTTTTACCGGAATTTTGGTCAACAGTATGGGAGAATTTCTACGTCAAGCCGATGCTCGGTCGTTGTATTGAGTTACATTCCTTAAATTTTGGATATGTAAACGTTCGAGGTTTCGAGGTTGACCCGAATTTATTCAACCGAAAATGAACAAGTTGAGCATTACGAAGGAACGGGATTTTATAACAAATGTTATGTTGCTTTAAATGATACGATACTGTAATGTAAATATAACGTTCAAGCGAGTGCATTGCTCGTATAATTCCTGGTAAATAAATTGACCGTATAAACCCACAATAATGTATAACAAACGATATGTATTAAATAAAAGTTGATGTGTAAGATTTTGATTGGCATAAGTGTCTTCCTTTATTTTCGTTATATCCGAGTACAATAAATCATTGTTTACATTAGATCGGATAGCATGAGAACGACTTGCAATTTTTAGGCAAAACAACCGATTTCGCCATTTTTCTTGTATTCGATGTCAAACTAAATTCGGATAAGTCAAAAATTAATTTATCAGCTTGACTAGAAATTTCTAACATAATTAACCAACCATTACCATGCGTAACATATTGTTCAATACATTTAAACAGACCTCGCGTCTTATAAGATCAATTCGTAAGCGGTTCAGCTGAACGATAACAGTTCTTCCTTTCAAAAAATTACCAATCTTATTCGTTAATTCCATGAAATAAACTGATTTTAAACTACAAAATCTTGCTAATATTTCGTTAGATCCGGTTCACTATAACCAGAAGGTCAGGCCGCAGTTTTGTTATCATAAGTAAATCAATGGCTTTATTGTCAAGCTACGTGCTAAACGATAGATTACTAACTTTTAGAAATAAATGTATTTTTATCGCTATTACTATAGTATCGAGAATTCCATTCCATATTCTAACTATGTCACTACGTCCCCATTAATATCAATAACATTATTAATGTAATTCTCATGTACAGGTAGTGTACAATAGCTACACTCAGTGGAAAAAAGTCACCGGACACTTTATTTATTTAAACATTAATGCAAAATGGGAATATTTTTTAATAGTTTGTTGGACCCCCACACCTCTCAATACACTCGTGAACACGTCTAGGCATACTATCGATCAACGTCTTATAGGTTTTCCTGGGAATAGTTTCCCACTCTTCTTTTAATGGCACATATAATTAGTGCTTATTTGCGGGGCGTAAATTTCGTTTTCGTGCTCTTCTTTGTAGTTCACCCCATAGATTCTCAATCGGGTTTAGATCAGGTGACTGTGCGGGCCACTTTGAGAACCTTAACCTGTTTCTGAGACATCCAGTCCTTTGTGTCTTTGGCAGTATGGATGGGCGCATTATCTTGTTGGAAAAAATAACGGCGATGATTGAATCCATGGCAATAAGTTCTAATTGTTTTTGTTGATATCTGAAGATCTGATTCAACAAAGTCTTTTTGAATTTCATTAACAGTTATTCGTGGTTTGTTCTCTACTATTTCCTTTAAATAATTTTTGCATCTTCATCAAGCAAGGAAGGGCGGCCGCATCGTGGTGCACTATGGGTGCCTTCTTTAGTCTTGTAACGGGAAATTGTATCTTGAACAGTAGACTTAGGGTAACCGAGTTTTTTTTTTTTATATTTTACGCACCGATTGCCCATCTTCTAAAAGTGTAATAATTTTTGCACGTTCACATTCAGTAAGTTCTCTTCTATTCCTAACTGAAAGCTGGTTACTCATTTTCGCGCAATTTTTACGTAATGAAATGAGAGATCGAAGAAAACTTTGTTATTAATTGACTTTGTTTACATCAATATTCGCGACTGTTACATTAAAGAATTATTTATGGATACTAAATATAAACTAATGGTAAAAATTCACAATTATTTTATTCTACATTATCCCGAGTAGTATTCGAATATATAAAGTGTCCGTTGACTTTTTTCCACTGAGTGTATGTATTCAATACAAATATTCCGCCAGAACATAATATTAGTATATTAAATAACAAAAATATGACAACGCAAGCTATATAATAATCATAAGCAATTTACGCGTTTCGAACTAAACATTGAATTGATATTCATCTTCTAACTCTCGTCTGTGACCGAAATGGCCTTGCAATCAATAGAAGCACAATTCTTTGATGAAGGCATGAGTGCTACTAAGTATTTTATACATATAAAGATATCGCATTTAATTAGATGTACAAACCTTTGAAGAAATTATAAATACATGTGTAAACTGTAAAATTACAACTTATCCAATTTTGAGTTGCTGAGTTAATACTGTATAATGTATAACATGTAAAATTTGCAACTAAATCCAAACACAACTTAGATCCTGATAAGGAAATAACTCTATGTTCACAAAAATCTGACTTATTGCTGAGTTTCAACAACAATTATAATTACTGAATGATTTGTCACATGAAGTTTGCCATCAAAAATTCACAGTCACGTGATTTTTCTATATTATTATTTGTTTTCACCTATGTCTGTAAATTTTTTGATGATCATTGAAGTGGTATATGTACTAATAAT
This sequence comes from Paraglomus brasilianum, assembly GCA_910592345.1. Lineage (NCBI taxonomy): Eukaryota > Fungi > Glomeromycota > Glomeromycetes > Paraglomerales > Paraglomeraceae > Paraglomus > Paraglomus brasilianum. Next base: position 9,494 of record CAJVPI010001700.1, read on the forward strand.
CCTTTCACTGATTACACCTCTTGATTCAAGTAGTATGACTTCCACCACTTATACACTTATTTGCCAGCTTGTGAGTTACCCTAAGGGTATGCCATTTTCAGTTGAAATTGGCAGGAATATGATTGTTGACAAACTCAAGAAGCTCATCAAGGCTGAGAAATCACCACAGCTCAACCACATTGCTGCAGATGAGCTGACACTGTGGAAGGTCGAAATCCCTTATAAAGAAAAGATTTGTGATACTGATCTCACAGAAGAGCTAAATTCATTGAGGAAGATTTTCCATTACTGGGAGACAGAACCACCTGAAATGCACATCCATGTCCTTGTTGGACTCCCACCTGGTAAGTAGTGACCTTACCCTCTTAAATTGGTTGTGGGTACATTACTGATACTCTGCTGAAGCACCATTATTCACCTGACCTCCTTCCATACTTTTAGATTCTGGCCTCCCTAATAATACTGATATTCCGAATTTGAAACGTCCATGTTCACCTGAATTTGAGCTAGTTAAGAAAATCAGACAAGAGTATATAGACAAATTCATTGTCACCTCACCATCATCCACAGCACATCCGTCAATTTTTTTCAAGCTGCAAGAGAGATACAAGGATATGCCATTTATCCGCTGTGGCCGGCCCTCTGATACTGCTCCCATGCCTATAGACTTGTTTCATCCTATATTCTACGAATTTTTGGTCGATATTGAAAGCTACAAGCCCACACCTACAGATCTTGATCTCGCAGTTACACTGATGGGAGAATTGTCAAGTAGAGAAAATAACAGAGAGGAAGAACGTGCAAACAAGCTTCGCAATCACTGGTATGACCATTATTGCATAAATTTAGAGACTAACAGTATCCAATCGTATCAATCTCATACAGGCAGCCA